>CAIGQQ010033701.1:7789473-7803045 GCA_903798035.1 Danio albolineatus
ATTAATATAAAACGATTAATATATTATCACGACTTAATGATCGTATAAATTTAGTGTAAAACATTCTCAAATAACACGGATGGCGGGTTTTATTTGACAGCACATTTGAAAGGCATGATATATTAATGATTAATCACAGAATGCGACATATAACGACACTGTCTAGCTAAAACATCCAATCAACAAACCTAAAACTGTACACGACCGTCTAAAATTATATGATCAATAAGCCAATATTGATCACATTTCAACTTATTTGTAAGTAATACGAGCTCTTTTGAGTCAGTTTAAGTTATAATAACTTATAATAATATATATAGTGCATATGTGAGTAAACTCTGAGCATCTCCTGAACCTGATGAACCCCAGGATTAACTGTTGAAATTCACGCACACATTCACACTACACTGATGATTTATATCTCTATATTTGAACAAAGTTATGGTTTCTCCGTCTGTCGGCATGAATCAGTGATGAGCGGCAGATGTGAAGCGGTTGTCATGGAGACCCGCCGATCTCCATCCGCATGCACGCGCTTTAAACTCGGGGGATCGGGTTTCCTCAACAGGTGCAGCACCTGAACCTCCGCTCATACACGGCTCTCCTGCACAGTAAGAGCTATATTCATGCGTCTGCTGGACACGTTCTGCTCATCTTTAAGACTAAATTAGCATGGATGTTCGCCTCCTTTTTAAGCTGAATCAAATTAATGAGTCATTTCAAGCATATACGGACATATTTGAGCATATTTTGAATATATATTTGTAATTACAATGATTGACAGAAGTAGTCTTATATAGCCGGCGATGTTCGCATAATTTTTTAAGTTAAATCAAATTAATGAGTCATTTTAACCATATATAAACATTCATATTGCACACTTGAACAATACATTTAAATATATTTATTCATTAGCAATAACAATAGCGGACAAAATATACGTTTGCCTTATTTTTAAGTTGAATTAAGTTAAACTTATGAGTCATTTCAAGCATTTATGGTCATATTTGAACATATATATTTAAAAATATTTGAATATTTATAATTACAATAGTTGAAACAATATATAAATAACGAAATAGATGTGCTTGCCTTATTTTTAAGCTGAATCAAATTATCTTATGAGTCATTACGATCATATGCCAATATTTTAACATATATATATTATTTATATTTCAATATATTTGAATACATGCACCTATTTGTAATCACAATGGCTGACAACGCATATAAACAACAAATAAATATGTGCTTGCCTTATTTTTAAGCCGAATTAAACTAACCTTATGAGTCATTTTAACCATATATGGGCATATCTACACAATATATTTGAATATATTCGTAATTACAATGTTTAACAAAATATATAAAGCGCGAAATATATGTGCTTGCCTTATTTTTAAGCCGAATTAAATTAACCTTATGAGCCATTTGTACTATTTATGGTCATATTTGAACGTATATATTTCAATATATTTGAATATATACCTATTTGCAATACAATGGTAGATAAAATATATATAAACGGTGAAATATACGCGCTTGCCTTATTTTTAAGTCGGATTAAATTAACATTATGAGTCATTTCAACTATTTATGGGCATATTTGAACGTATATATTTCAATATATTGAATATATGCACCTATTTGTAATCACAATGGCTGACAAAGCATATAAACAATGAAATATATGTGCTTGTCTTATTTTTAATTTAAATTAAATTAACCTTATGAGTCATTTTAACCATATGGCCATATTTAAACAATATAATTGAATATATGTACCTATTTGTAATTACAAGGGTAGACAAAATATTTAAAAATGGCGAAATATATGTGCTTGCCTTATTTTTTAGTCGGATTAAATTAACCTTATGAGTCATTTAAACTATGGGCATATTTGAACATATTCAATATATTGAAATATATATATATGCACCTATTTGTAATCACAATGGTTGAAAAATATATATAAACAACGAAATATATGTGCTTGGCTTATTTTTATGAGTCATTTCAACTAAATGGCAATATTTTAAGATAAATTATATATATGTTTCTATGCATTTGACGTGTGAGCTACTGTTTTGCATGCGAATAATCGGGATTAATCGTTACATTCGGTTAAAATATTTACAAATAAACAGCGAAATACATGTTGCATTATTATTTTTATATCTGTGAAATCCAAACATGAACTTGTCCGTCATGTGTTTTGCATATTGTCATATATCAGATGTCTCTATGGGATTAAATTGCATTAAAGCAGCTGTTATAACAAGTTTGTTTAAAGATTATGATTAATATGTTGTCAGGATTTATTGATCATAATTTGTGTGGTGTAAAATACACTTAAATTATGATGTTGAAGGGTTTTATTTGACAGTATCATTTAATACAGAATGCAGCATATATAAATCACCTGCTTAATTCACAAACCTGGAATTAAACACGATTAAACAAAAATTGCATGATCAATAAGTCAATCACAGCTTATTTTTTTAAGTCATATAAGCTTTTTTTAAGCCAGTTTAACTTAAAATGGCTCATAAAGTCAGTTTAAATCAACGTAAGAAATGTAAAGCAAACCTTATTTTATGATATCAAGTTTTTATACCGCTTTTATTTTGTGCAGGGTATCAAAAAACACGCTTATTCTTATTTGGAGAGTATATATATTATATATTATATGTTTATTGTTTGTAATTTTGAATGCAACATAAATATATCTGTAAGATTATTCATATTTATTCACACACACACACACATATACCAAATTAATTTTGATTATGACTTCAATAGGGATCCGCATTCATGAATATTATTATTTTGACGTGATATTTTACTCTAATAAGGAATGTTTATCATTTATAATTTTGCATAAAATCGTATCAACATAAACAGTGAAATATCTCCTGCAACAGTCTTCAGAAGAACTAATAATAATAATAATAAACGCAAGAGCTTCAGTCAACAAAGCGCGCGCTCAAACACACTGGCGGGATAGTGCTGGATCAAAGGCGAACAGGTCAATCTGATATAAAACTGATAAAGCGGAAAGTAAGGATGGAGATCGCAGCACCTTTCGCCGACACGTGCTTCATAAAGTCAGGGAATCAGGCAAATGTCGTATTGATTTTGAGTTTATCATGTGCGGCCGCAGTGGCACTAAGGCTGATTTCCCAGGACGCAGCAGATCAGTGTCGATAACATTCATCTGGATGTTGATCAGCTCCATCAGCACTTCACAACACACACTTTCCCTTAAAGAAATAACACAGTCCTCTGACCCAAATCAATGAGGAGAACACGGAGAAATCCGGATTTAGAAGTTCACCGCATGTGTGTGTGTGTGTGTGTGTGTGTGTTCGTTTTAAAAGCAGAGCCGGATTACAGGCTGATATAAAGCAGATGTGTTTTGTTGTGGAGTATTGCTGTGCCTCTGTCTGTTTAATTAAATAATGAATTAATCAATTAATTAATTAAACTGACTGCATTTGCATTCATTAAGCCGATTTAATAAACGTAAATACGTCGATTTTCGAGATGCTGTTCGGTTGAGATTGGATTAAAACAAACAAACAAACAAACAAACAAACAAACAAATAAATAAATAAATAAATAAATAAATAAATGTAAAACGTATTTATAGATTAAATGTTTATTAAATAATGCCCTGTGAAAATAAAACGCTAGTTGTTTGAATCTTTTGCGGAAAATTCAATTACATTTCAATGTCACTTTTTAACCCAGCGCTGGGGTTTACTACAGTTATTTTACCCAATATTGGGTTATAAAAACCCAGCATTTTTTATCTACGTGTGTATGTGTGTGTGTTCATTTTCTTGCTTTAAAAGCAGAGCCGGATTACAGGCTGATATAAAGCAGATGTATTGTGTTGTATTGCTGTGCCTCTGTCTGTTTAACTGAATAATGAATTAATGAATTAATTAATTAAACTGACTGCATTTGCATTCATTAAGCCGATTTAATAAATGTACATACGTCAATTTTCGAGATGCTGTTCGGTTGAGATTAGATTAAAATAAACAAACAAACAAACAAACAAACAAATAAATAAATAAATAAATAAATTTAAAACGTGTTTATAGATTAAATGTATATTAAACAATGCCCTCTAAAAAATCCAGTACGGAAAATTTAATATTGATTATGTTTCAATTACATTTAAATGTCACTTTTTAACCCAGGTTATTTTTATAAATAACCCATAGTTATTTTACCCAATATTGGTTTACAAAAACAGCATTTTTTATACGCATGTATATGTATATGTGTGTGTGTGTGTGTGTGTGTGTGTGTGTTCATTTTCTTGCTTTAAAACAAAGACGGATCACAGGACTTTGTTGTAGAGCATTGCTTGAAACTAATTAACTAATTAAATAGGCTGCATCTGCATTCATTATGCGATTGAATAATTTAAATATTCATCTAATTTAAACGGCTAAATACGTCGATTTTTTAGATAAAATTACATGCTATTCGGTTGAAAATACAAACAAACAAACACACAAACAAACAAATAAATAAATTAATTAATATTTAATACGTGTTTTTAGATTAAATGTATATCAAAATACTATCTAAAAATAAAATGATGGTTGTTTTAATGCAATATGGAATATTGAATATTTTTCAATTAAATGTAAACGTCACTCTTTGACCCAACGGTTGGGTTTGCACATATTTTATTGGGTTACCACAACCCAACATTTTTTAGAGAGTAACATCTCTCTCTCTCTCTCTCTCTGTGTGTTCATTTTATCGCTTTAACCCAGCGCCGGACTACAGGCTGATATAAAGAAGCAGATATGTTTGTTGTATATGTTTGAGTATTGCTGTGCCTCTGTCTGCTTTATTGACTCACTCATTCATTCATTCATTCATTCATTCATTAAACTGACTGCACTTGCATTGATTATGCTGTTTTAATAAATGTCGATTTATTCGGCTGAGATTGGATCAAAATAAATAAATACGTAAATAAATAACATCTATTTTAAACGTGTTCTTAGATGAAACGCAGCTAACAAAATAAAATAACATCCTCTTTTTTGTCCAATTTAGACAAACCCTATGTTGGGTTAATTGTTTCAATTAAATTTAATTTACACTTTTAAAATGATTGGGTTTGCACATATTTTTCCCAACATTGATTATTAATAATTGATTATTATTGTTATTATTATAATTTTTTTATTATCATTATTTCTATTATTATTATTATTATTATTATTATTTTAAAAAACAGCATTTTCTAGAGTTTATTCAGTTCTTTTATCTGCATTTGAGATTTATTTATTTAACAAAAAAGCAGTTTTGATGTACAAAATATGCATTGGATTTTTAGAAGTGTGTCGGTATACACATTTTTAGTCCATTTGCATGTTCATTAATTGCAATATTTTGTCAAAAGTTTTGTATTTGGGTATATTATAGGCTTATTTGTATTTTGCACTGTTTTGTGTGTCTTAAATCCTGAATATGTAAATGATCACTTAAGCAGTGTGAAAAGCACTCGCCATAATTCAATTGTAATTACACGATGAGAATGACTGAAAGTATCATATGACACGTTTAATGTAAATACTGCAGTGTTTATGAACTACACTATAGTAAAGTGTACTATATTCAACTATCTACAACTCATTGTTAATAAATGTTCCAGCATATTGTATAGTGAGCTAATAAACTGTAATAAATACTGTTGGTCTTTACAGTAAACTGTGTTGTATTGCAGTAGCCTATAATATACCCTAAACTACAGTCATTTGTTTATATTATTTGTATTTTACTTATGCTTTTATTATTAGTTTATTTAAAATGGTTTTTAGTTTATTTATTTATTTATATTTTACTCATACTTATACTTTTATATATTTTTTATTATAATTCATTTATTATTTATTTTCTTATTATTAACCTAATTAGTATTTGTATTATTGTTACTATCATAATCCTCATTCATATTTAATTATTATTATCATTATTGTTATTTTACTTATACTTTTATTAATTATTTACTATTATCATTTATTTATTTACATGTTATTTATTATTATTATAATGTTTTTTACCTGATTAGGTTGAACGTTATTAGTGTATTCCTAGAAGAGAAGCGTGCATTATTGTCCTTTAGAGATGTTGCATTGCTGAATAATTGATTGACAGCTGTATACCTGTTGATGACGTCAGAGAAACTACAGGCTCCGAAACACCGGGTTCGACTGACGTGGCTTTATTTACTCAATTCTTCACGCACTTACTCAATTATTACCTTATTACATCCAATATAGCTCGTTTTATTTGACACCAGTGTCTGGATATAATCTGACAGTTAAAGAGAGTTGCTGTTCATGCAGACTGGATAATAACAACAACAACAACAACAACAATAATAATAATAATAATAATAATAAATTTGATGGTATTGTTATATCAGTCGTTTATGTTATAATATAGCAAACAGGATGTTAAATTTGAAAGATTGTTGTTTTTGATTTTA
This sequence comes from Danio albolineatus, assembly GCA_903798035.1. Taxonomy (NCBI): domain Eukaryota; kingdom Metazoa; phylum Chordata; class Actinopteri; order Cypriniformes; family Danionidae; genus Danio; species Danio albolineatus. The sequence continues at coordinate 7,796,000 of CAIGQQ010033701.1, forward strand.
CATAATAGCTAAACCCCAATGAATACTGAATAATCGCATCGAAATTAACATTCTTGTACAAAAATATAGAAACAAATTATAATTTATCTAATAAGAAAGCAATCGGAGGAGTTTTATTGTGACTTTTGACTTGCATTGTGATTTATTATGAGATAATAATAATAATACTGGTGATGATGATGATGATGATGATTATTATTGTTGTCGCTGTTACAAATTCATTATAAATTAACAATCATAGTGGTATTATAATAATAATAATAATAATAATAATAATAATAATACAGTTAATAATACAGTCTAGTGAGTTTATTATAACAAAATAATAATAATAATAATAATAATAATAATAATAATAATAGGCCTATTATTATTATCATTATTATTATTATTTGCAATATTGCTGCACCAAATTCGCAATAAATCAATTATCAGCATACAGTAAATACCATATAATATTTTTAGTTTGCTATTTAATAATAATAATAATAATAATAATAATAATAATAATGTATTCTACTCTAAAGTGTTTATATCCAGCATTTTCTTTATTCTCGTCTTCGTTGTTTAAGCGGCATGACGGTTTTTAATAAAACAATATTTATGACATATTTTACTTTATGTTTTTGTTAATTCATTTTATTTTAAGCTGATGTGAGCAATCTTATTATCGGGATTAAATAATGTAGATTATTTTAATGCCGAAAGCTGAATTTTGCATGTCTTCCACATGCTTTACCTGTATTGAATGTTGTTTGCTGTTTGTATTTGTGATAAAGGATACTTCTATAACAGCAAACCAAACACAAAAACTCAATAAAAATTAAACGCATATTTAAAATACGATTGCAAACACAAGTCTACTTTTCTCGCAAATAAAGCGGCAACACAGGCAATTTAACTGAAGATTTAATTAAACATCCACTAACACCGTTATTAAATGTTTAATGAAAGAAGCTAAATAAATATTTAATATTATGTATTATTACTATGATTACTGTAAGCGCTGCTGTTGTTTTATATGGGAAAAGCTGATTTGATGCACTTAAAAAAACGCTGCTGTATTAACCCAATGTTGGGTCAAATGGCTGGAGTTGAAAAATGCAATTTACACTCTAAAATATTTAACCCGAATTTGCTTAAAATAAGCATTTGTTAACTAAATTTTTAATTTTTATTAATTTATAACCCAACTTTAACCCAGAGGTAGTTTGCCCCTATTTTACGCAAAATCGTGTTGGGAAAAAAAACCCTGCATCGTCATAAAAACAACAACAAAACGAACAATGCATTCTCACTTAACATTTCTAAATAAACATTAAAATAAACAAATTGTTTAGCTTGTCCATATTTGACCCAACGTTGGGTTAAAGTGACAGTGTCATCATTTACTCTTCCTTCACTTGCCACAAACCTGTTTGACTTTCCTTCTTCTGTTGAACATAAAGGAAGAACGATGCACGGTAACCATTCACTCCCACAGCATTTCTTTTTCCTATGGAAGTCAATGGTTACAGGTTACCAGCATTCTTCAAAATATCTTCCTTTGTGTTCCAACAGATGAAAGAAAGTCGAACCACTTGATTAAAAAGTGTGTAAATTATATTCGGGGGTAAACTATCCATTTAATAACTACAGCCCGGCGTTTTGCAGTGTATATTTTGTTGTTGCTGTTGTTGTTGTTAACATAAAAAAGCTGATGATGCATATACCGGCGCTCTATAACTTCTGCCGTTTTTCCCGGGAGTCTCTCATTTTTCACACCCATCTCCCGCCACCCTGTTGATTCTCCCGGGAAACTCCCGCAGAAACTGTTTGTCCATATTTGTCAAGTTGCCAGATCTTGTATGAAACTCATCACCTCGCACAATTGACGAAATATTCAAAACTCAAAGCAGTTATTTAACTCAATCTGGCAACACACACTGTAAAAAATATGTGTTAATGCACAGTTTTCACGTGTTTTGTGTTTATTTACGGTTGTGAGGTACATTATGGGATGTTGATCTATGCTCTGTCCATTTTTGATGGTGAAAATTCAACTCTACAGTTTAATAAAGTGACTTTTATTGACATTTCAGTCGTTTAAAATAATAATATAATATACACTCTTAAAAAAAGGTTCTTCAGTGGTTCTTCAGTGGTTCTTTACAGTATTTGAGGTGCTATATAGCACTTTTACTGTGTAAAGAACATTTAAAGCACCATAAAGGTTTTTCAGTGTTTCTTTGGGGTGTTTAAAGTGCTATATAGCACCACTACTACTGGTAAACACTTGTTCTTATAGCTAATTCTCATAACTCTTATGCCGGTTTTATTTGCGGAAAGGGTAAAGTAACATTATGAGCACCTTAGAATATAGGTGTTATATTGCACCATTTGACAAAAGTACTATATAGCACCTATTTTTTTAAGCTGCTGTATAGCACCAAAAAGGTTCCCCCCTTGTTACGACCAAAGAACCAGTTTTGGTGCTATTTAGCACCTTTTTTTAGTGTGTATAAGAAATAAAATCTAGAAAAATAAGAGTGTAAAATAACAGAAAATGTGCTGCAGTTTATTACAAGGCTTCTGTAGAGGGAGAATGATGGGAATGGTTTCGAGATTGTCAGTTCAGATTTAATGTAACCCTTTGTTTGTTTGTTTGTTTGTTTGTTTAGTAAAAGCTAACTGAAATTAAATGTTTCAATTAAAATGTCTAAATTGATCCGATTTTGTTTAAACGTCACCTGAAAATGCAGAGACTTCGGTGAGCAAGTAGTCAAATAGCAAAAAGCTAAGGGCAGATTCTGCTTGATAGTGCATTCAGCAACTCCACTGTGTTATAAATGTGTGATTTATGTTTTTATCGCAATAAGTTATCATTTCAAAACGTATACTGCATTAGTTAATACGATTTGAAATGTTTTCTATTGATTTTGAAATAATATTAAATAAATTAGGAAATTACCCATGACGAGATTAATGTACTGTGGTTTGGTTTATTCTTTATATTTATCTTCTCAATGATATTTGGTTTTTGGCTCTTTATACAAAAGCCATGTTTCAGAGTATGTTACAACCCAGATGCGCAGTTGATTTCTGCGCAGGTGGAATTTCGAAGACACCTATAAAATGGCGGGATATCACATCACGCGTCTTCTTGTGTTTAATCCGCAGATATCCCGGTGTGTGCGGGCTGTAATCAGCACATCGTGGACCGCTTTATCCTGAAGGTTCTGGATCGCCACTGGCACAGCAAGTGTCTGAAATGCAGCGACTGTCAGTCTCAGCTGGCCGACAAATGCTTCAGCAGAGGGGACAGCGTGTACTGCAAAGACGACTTCTTCAAGTCAGTTCTGCGCCTGCGCGTGCGAATGCTCTCCCACATAACGTAGCAGTGTTTCTCAACCACGTTCCTGGAGGATCACCAACACTGCATGTTTTAGATGATCTCTGTCACACCCATCACAGGTCTTTCAGTCTCTGCTAATTAGCTGATGATCTGAATCAGGTGTGTTTGGTTAGGGCGACATGGAATATGAGCAGAGCTGGTGCTCCTGCAGGAACGTGGTTGAGAAACACTGCCGTAGCACTCACTTTAGGACTTACTACAGTAAAATATAGTTGTAGATTGTATATGCAGCATATCAGTGTTAACTACAGTGAAGTTTACTATGGTATACTTTATAATATTAGAGTATTTAGTTACACTTTGCTAATCCATCACATACTATAAATAAATATAGAAAAGTTGCGTGTTAATCTGAGTTTATAACATGTACAGTGTGCACTATATTCATTTAGAGTAACTGATCTTTTTACCAAAGTCTGATCGGCTGAGTTATTGATTGCCTTAAAACTGAGATGCCAAAACAAGCTTATAAAGTCTAAAATGCCCCTAAATATTCACATATTTCATTATACAGCAAAAAACTAGAAAGCATCATACACACTGTATAATTTAGCTGGGGGAAATGTACTAGTAATTAACGTGGTTTGATTATTTTTCTATAGTAGTTATTATCATTAATGTTCAAAAACACTACAGTAAATGTACTGCGTTCTATACACTCCAAAAATGCTGGGTTGCGTTAACACAACATTTGGTCAGGTATGGACAAAGCCAAAGTTGGAATATTTAAAAATGTAAATAATCATTTTAACCCAACACGGTGTAAAATATAGACATTATTAGAATTTATTCACCCTTTTAAACCCAACCGTCGTGCCTTTGACCCAGCGTTGCATCAAAGAAAATGTATACGTGAATGTACTACAGTAAATGTACTACGTTCTGTATACAATGAAAAAAATGCTGGGTTGTTTTAACACAAGTTTGAGTCAAGTATGGACAAACCCAAAGTTGGAATAGTTTTTTTAAAATGTAAATAACCATTTTAACCCAACACGGTGTAAAATATAGACAAACCTAAAGTTTTTTTTTTAAATCATTATTAGAATTAATTCACCCTTTTAAACCCAACTGTTGTGCCTTTGACCCAGCGTTGGATCAAAGAAAATGTATACGTGACTAAAATCTACTAAATGTACTACAGTAAATGTACTACGTTCTGTATACAATGAAAATAATGCTGGGTTGTTTTAACACAAGTTTAAATCAAGTATGGACAAACCCAATGTTGGGATAATTAAAAAAATGTAAATAACCATTTTAACCCAAAACGGTGTCAAATATAAACAAACCCAAAGTTGTTGTTGTTGTTGTTGTTGTTGTTGTTGTTTTTAATTAAAATTAAATCACCCTTTTAAATCCGACTGTTGTGCCCTTGACCCAGCGTTGGATTAAACACAACCCTACGTTCTGTATACAATGAAAAAAAATGCTGGGTTGTTTTAACACAACGTATAGGCAAGTATAGACAAACCCAAAGCATTGGGATATTTATTTTTAAAAAGTATTACATTTAAACAACAATTTTAACCCAATGTTATCTCAACTTTGGCAAACTCATTTTTTTCCCACTGTAAAAAGCGATTAGTTTTAAATCAGCTGCCTTTACAGCAACAGTAAACCCACTGACCTAACCTTCAGGCCTGTTTAATAATGATAAGGCACTGAGCTCACTCTCTTTAAGTGAACTAATCACTGCACTTTTAAACTCAGCTGTTGTGTGTCTGTGCATATTTGACCCAGCGTTGGCTTAAAAACAACCCAACACCGCAGTATTTTCACGTGGGTCATCTTCTCGCTTCAGATCTCCTCTGACCAGGGTTTGCCTGTGTTTTGTGAGCAGGAGGTTTGGCACCAAGTGCGCGGCGTGTCAGCAGGGGATTCCGCCGACGCAGGTGGTCCGCAGGGCGCAGGATTTTGTCTATCACCTGCACTGCTTCGCCTGTATCGTGTGCAAGAGGCAGCTGGCCACCGGGGACGAGTACTACCTGATGGAGGACAGTCGGCTGGTGTGCAAAGCGGACTACGAGACGGCCAAGCAGAGAGGTACAGCAGCTGTTCTGGCCCTGTTTAATTTGCGCATGCGCAGCTCTTCACTTGTGCATATATAAGACACACATTTCACACACAAGTACAGCTCACTAATATCACGTTTGTCACATATAACAATGGTTGATTGGTTTAACCCAGCGTTGAGTCAAATATTCACAAAACCATTGCGTAAAATGTGCCATTTAAATTCACACAGGAAAAAATAACCTAAAAGTTTGGGTCAGACATTGGGTTAAATATTTTTAATTGAATTAAACACTTTTTAACCCAACATTTTGTCAAATAGAAAACTCAACTGCTGGTTTAAAAAGTGCCATTTTAATAGGATTGGGAAGAACAACTAAAATTTGGGTCAAAAATAGACAAACCCAAATGTAGATTATTTTTTATTAAATGTATCACATTTTAACCCAACTTTTTGTCAAATATAGACAAACAAAAAAGTTGGGTGAAAAAAAGTGTCATTTAAACTGAATTGGGGAAAAATAACCTAAGTTTGGGTCAAACATGGACCCAATTAAATGTAAAAATATAATGATTAAATGTAAGACTTTTTAACCCACGTTGAAAACATGGATCAAATATATTGACAAGCATAACATCTGTAATAATAAAAAACATTTTAGCCAAACTCTGGGTCAAATATCGAGAATTCCAAAGTTGGGTTATTTTTTTATTAAGTTTAAATCACACTTGTGTCCATATTTGACTACAGGTTACAACAACCCAGCATTTTGTAGAGTGACTACAGTTTTTGCCTCTTTCATTCGATGACCTGCCATTGATCGGCAGCTTTTAACTCTGAACTTAATCTCGCCGGTCGTGGCTCGTCCATAAACATTTGACCCAGCTCAGGTAATTGCGAACCCGCCAGCCCCCAATCGATAAGTGCCAGCGGGAGCAGGAGCGCCGGAGAGCCGCGCGGAGCTGATGAATGGAGCCCGATACACGCGCTCCGCTGCCGGCCACTTTCAGCCCGATTCAGCGCTTTCAATATTGCACAAATCCGACGAAGCAATAGTGATTTATTAGGAGATTGAGAGTGGAATGGTTCTTATATCATCATCAGTCGAGGAGTAAACGCACATGCTCTGCAGATCGCTGCTTTTGGGGATTGTGGATGTTCAGGGCGCACAGTGTAAATGATCAATAACAGTTTGCGTGTTGAGCGGTTTACACAGCGATGCCAGCAAGCATTTTGTGTGTAAATAAACTATAAACTATAAACTTCACAGCAAGAAGGTCGCTGGTTCGAGCCCCGGCTGGGTCAGTTGGTGTTTCTGTATGGAGTCTGCATGTTCTCCCCGTGGTTGCGTGGGTTTCCTCCGGGTGCTCCGGTTTCCCCCACAGTCCAAACACATGTGTGGTACAGGTGAATTGGGTAAGCTAAATTGTCCATAGTGTGTAAGTGTGTATGGATCTTTCCCAGAGATGGGTTGCAGCTTGTTATTGGTAGTCTTTAATAAAGTACAATTTAATGGGTTATTTATTCAATAATAGCAATAATGCTCTGTATAATTACTGTTTTTACATTAGGATTGGGTTATGGGTATTCGTTAATAAAGTACAATGTAATGTGTAATTTAATCAATAATAGCAA
>CAIGQQ010033701.1:7803055-7813837 GCA_903798035.1 Danio albolineatus
TAGTCGTTAATGCAGTACAATTTATTGTGTAATTTAATCAATAATAGCAATAATACTCAGTATAGTTACTGTTTTTACATTACTATGAGTGAGTATTGGGTTATGGATAGTCATTAATAAAGTACAATGTAATGTGTAATTTAATCAATAATTTGAATAATACTTGGTATAATTACTGTTTTTACATTACTGTGAGGGTTGAATTTAGAGTAGGAGTAGACATATATGCAATTAAGGTAATTTAATAAATAATCAAAATAATTCTAATTAATTATATTGGTTGTGTCTCAATCTCCTGAGGTTGTTTATCAGATCGTGTGCAGCTGGAAGGGTAACATATGCCGCGTAAAACATATATGTTTTATAACATGGATAAGTTGGCGGTTCATTCCGCTGTGGCGATCCCAGATTAATAAAGGGACTAAGAGAATGAATGAATGAATACGTCTAATAGACATCTAAACACAGACGGCTTGGCTGTAACAAGCCTAACTTTTAGGCTGTATGTGGAAATCTAATATACTAGCCTAAAACTAGACCATTCATCAGGAATGAATACACATGTGAAGTATGTCTAAACCTATTTAATTACTATTGTAGGCAATCCTTTGACATCTGTTTGGTATTATTCTGACTGTACAAATGTATACGTCAGTGTTTGGATGTCTATTGGACGTCTGCTAAATACATAATTTGGTGGAAACCGTTCTGGATTTATAAATAAATAAACAATACAACAAATGAATTAATAAATGAACGAATGAATAATAAGAACGTTTAAATAATGTTAAGAAAATTAAAAAAATATAATAAAAAAATTAAGAATACTTTCCCAATAGAAGAGGAATATTTTAACATGTTGTGCAATTAAAAGATTTCATGGATGTTAGGGTTTTTTTTTCATTGAGCCTGAATAAATGTGAAGAAACATAAATAAATTCCACCATTCTCGTTTCACCTGAAGTTAATATCAGCTAAAACGCATAAAAGCCAATCCTTAAAAAGCAAAATAATGCTATTAAAATATAGCCCAAGTTGCAATATAAACTTCCATTATACTGAATAACTAATTCACGCATCGAGTGATGATGTGCGACTGTTTCTTTTATTTTTTTAATATTTCAACGCTAATGTATCGTAGTACAAATAATAACCGGCTTGATTGGCATCTAATTAAAGTAAATAAAGTCTGATTTATCAGCTTGATTTGGAATCTAATTAATCAAAGTACGATTTTATGTGAAATCATGCAACTAAAGCATATGAGGTAGAGGTTTACAGCATCAAAACATGCACAGCTCTCTCCAGAAAGGCACTCACACTTGTGTTTATTTCTTCTGTTGAACACAAAACACGATATTTTGAAGAATGTTTGGGGAAAAGCTGCTATTGTAGAAACAAAACAAGCCGATTTTTTCCAATATTCTTCATTATATCGTCAATTTTGTTCAACAGAAGGAACTCTGTTAATAAATAATGGCTGAAATTCAATTGTTTAGTGAACTATCCCTTTAATGGGCGCTCTACTCATTCATTTTATTTTCGGCTTAGTCCCTTTATTAATCAGGGGTCGCCACAGCGGAATGAACCGCCAACTTATCCAGCCTACGATTTACGCAGCGGATGCCCTTCCAGCTGCAACCCATGTGTTTGGACTGTGGGGGAAACCGGAGCACCCGGAGGAAACCCACACCAACACGGGAAGAACATGCAGACTCCATACAGAAACGCAAATGACCCAGCTGAAGCTCGAACCAGTGACCTTCTTGCTGTGAGGCGACAGTGCTAACTACTGCACCACCGTGATGCCCAAGGCGCGCTCTACTTAATGCATATATTGAATAAATTCGCTTTCATAATGCAGATGTGTTTGTTCTCTTCTTCCAGAGGCGGATTCGACAGCAAAGCGACCCCGCACGACAATTACCGCCAAGCAGCTCGAGACGCTGAAAAACGCGTACAACAACTCACCGAAACCCGCGCGGCACGTGCGCGAGCAGCTGTCCACGGAAACCGGACTGGACATGCGCGTTGTGCAGGTAAGATACGCTGGTAACGACAAGTAGGGATACAGCTGTGGATACTCAAATTATTCATTCATTCGTTCATTTTCTTTTAGGCTTAGTCCCTTTATTAATCCGGGGTCGCCACAGCGGAATGAACCGCCTACTTATCGAGCATTTGTTTTATGTAGCGGATGCCCTTCCAGCCACAACCCATCTCTGGGAAACACATCCATACATTCTCATTCACACACATACACTGTGGACAATTTAGCTTACCCAATTCACCTGTACCGCATGTGTTTGGACTGTGGGGGAAACCGGAGCACCCGGAGGAAACCCACGCAACCATGGGGAGAACATGCAAACTCCACACAGAAATGCCAACTGGCCCTGCCGGGGATCGAACCAGCGACCTTCTTGCTGTGAGGCGAACGTGCTAACCACTCGGCCACCGTGGCGCCCATGGATACTCAAATTAGTATAGCATAATATTTGTAACCCTGCACAACAACGTTATTATTTTTACTTTGAGGATTGGGTAGGGGTATTCGTTAATAAAGTACAATGTAATGTGTAATTTAATCAATAATATGAATAATACTCGGTATAATTACTGTTTTTACATTACTGTGAGGATTGGGTAGTCTTAATAAAGGTCAACTGAATGTGTAATTTAATCAGTAATTTGAATACTACTAGGTATAATTACTGTTTGTACATTACTGTAAGGATTGAGTTACATAGGCGGTAATAAAATACAATTATTGGGTAATTTTATCAATAATGTGAATAATACTCAGTACAAATACTGTTTTTACATTGGGGCCTACTGTGAGGGTTGAGTTTATGGTTGGGGTAGGATTAGGTGTTAATATAATACAATTTAATGGGTATGCTAATAAATAATATGAATAATAGGTTACTCCGTATTACTGTTTTTACATTTCTGTGAGGGTTGAATTTAGGGTAGGAGTAAACGTTAATAATACTTAATACTTTAATAAATAATCTAAATAATTCTAATTTATTACTTTATATTGTCTCAATCTGCACCCTATCTCCTGTTGTCGTTTATCAGTAGATCATGTGCACACTAAATCGAGCACTAGTAAGGGCACTGATGAGCTTGGTTCACTACACACTGGGACACACTGTCTATGACATGAAAACTACTCATTGTTCAGGACCAATAATTTTGAGAGGGGTCTGGATGCAGACCTGGTGCAGTGCAATCCGAGCTGCATCCAATGCTTTTTAATGGGGCTTAACCCCACACCTAACCCTACCCCTTAACCTGACGTCACTAGCTCCATTGAGTGCATTGTGTCTGACATTGCGTCACTGAGAGATGCAGTCTCAGGCCCCGTTTACACTAGTGCGTTTTAGTTTAAAAACGGCGTTTTAGCATGAAAACGATCTGCGTCCACACTAGCGGATCTCAACAGATCTCCCTCCACCAGAAACGTATTTCACGTGACCATTCGCGCACCATTCGCACACTCTGAGCATGCGCGGTTAAGTATAAACAGGAAGCATATGTCTTGCTCGGCGTTTGGTTATTGTTAGTCAACAAACGCTGGTTGAACGATGAACGCGATGGCAAAGAAAGCAAGAGAGGTCTTTTTGAGGACAGACGACGAGGTCGAGTTGTTACTTAAAGTAACAAATGAATATAAAACATCCATGGCTATCGAAAATACAGTGTTTACAGTGAAGGCTGGTCTGCCGTCTGCCGGTGACGTCATAGCCATGTGCGCTTGACGAATAAGGAAAGGATACGCAATGACCCAAATCCCCAATCACGTATCGGATCTCAGCAGCCAAGCCTCTGTTTTCGAAGATATCCGTTTCCCTCCATCCACACTGAAACGCAACAGTAGCGTTTTAGAATAGAAACGCTGTCTCCAGCGTTTTCAAAACGCTCCGTTTTCGCACCTCGAAAACTCCGGCGTAGTGTGGACGGATGGCGTAACCGTAGCAAAACTTATGCGTTTTAAAACGAAAACGCACTAGTGTAAACGGGGCCTCAGACTGCATTATAAAGGCTGCATCCAGATACTATTGATCATTTTTATATGTTCATTTTTAAAAGTACATTAAAGCAAAATAATTTGACATTTACCCAATAAACAATTATAAATGTTCACCTGATTTTTCCTAACCTATCTAGCTACTGTATGTGTGTTCATTCAGATTAAAAATAAATAACAGATTCTATTGTTCGTCCTATTACATTTGATGATTTGAGTCACGTAGTTCTCATTTCGCGCGTCCGAACATCCGGATAGTGCAAACTGGACCTTTCAGTGCGCAAAGGTTTCAGTGCACTGAAAGAATTTTGCAATTGAGACAGAATTTAAAATGGCTGGTGATCTGATCAGGGCCCTGACTAGTGAACAAGGATGCTGATTGAGACGCACCCATTGTTAACTAGATTTTACAGTCATAAATGTACATTTGCTAATAAGCAACCCAATTTTATAGTTTGTTGACTGAAATATGCTTATATGTTACCAGTATCAGAGATTCTCTATACAAGAAAGCCCTAAAAATGTTGCAAGTTGGGAACTTTGTTATGCATTTAATTTGGCCTATTACATGTGTACATAGGGCGACACCGTGGCTAAGTAGTTAGCACTGTCGCCTCACAGCAGGAAGGTCGCTGGTTCGAGCCTCAGCTGGGTCAGTTGGTGTTTCTGTGTGGAGTCTGCATGTTCTCCCCGTGTTGGTGTGGGTTTCCTCCGGGTGCTCCGGTTTCAGTCCAAACACATGCGCTATAGGGGAACTGATCAACTACACTGGCCCTAGTGTATGAGTGTGTGTGTGTGTGTGTGAATGAGTGTGTATGGGTGTTTCACAGTACTGAGTTGTGGCAGGAAGGCCATCCGCTGCGTAAAACAAATGCTGGAATAGTTGGTGGTTCATTCCGCTGTGGCGACCCCTGATTAATAAAGGAAAATGAATGAATGACTGAATGAATGAGCATATGTACATTTAAGCTATATTTGTATTTAGTTTATAAAAATCTCTGCTGCACAGGTCTGGTTTCAAAACAGAAGAGCCAAAGAGAAGAGGCTGAAGAAAGATGCGGGCAGACAGAGATGGGGTCAGTATTTCAGAAACATGAAGAGGTCCCGCGGCAGCTCCAAATCAGACAAAGACAGCACTCAGGAGGACGGCATGGACAGCGACGCGGAAGTCTCTTTCACAGGTACGCCGATAAAAACACTGTGATTGACATTCTCCCTTTGTACATGTCATTTTAGGGGGAAAGCCCCGCCCACTAGTGCCCCTCATTAGCATAACCAACAGCCCTGAGTGAGAAGCAGCCGTCTGTCCATTAGCCATTAGAGTGTTTGAGCTGCTGAAGATAATGTCAGCATAGACTCAGAGGATTATAGATTACACAATTAGGACCAAAGCCTAAAACCGTCAGGGTTTCAGAAAGGTAGAAACATTGTCTGTGTGCTATTCTCAGCTCAAACTTAAACGCACACACTCACAGAGACACATTTTACATGCAGGCTCATTTGAGAAATGTACCCAGGGCTACATTTTTAGGAACCGTAAAATCCATGTCTGCTTGTGTCACGATCACCAGCGATCTAATAACCAGAGATCGCTGGTAAACACACACACACATTCACAAGAACTACAAATCAGCCATGTTCTTGGACTACATATTCAGTCATGCAACACTCACACACACCTGCTGCAAGTCACCAGAGATTGCAAACACACATCTGAAGCTGCTCACAGACTGATTACCTGGACTATTTAAACAGCACAAACACACACACAGTGATTGCTGAGTATTGTTATCTGTTCTTGTGACATACAACGCGTTTCCTTTGTTCCTGTCTTCTGTGTTTTGACCTTAGCCTCGTTATTTGTTTATCCTTGTCTGCTGCCAGCCTTTTTGACCTTCCGCCTGTTATAGACCACGATTTTTGATTATCTGCATATATCTGTTTGCCCCTGATTTAATAATTAAATCTGCATTTGGATCCTCGCACCGTTGTCATCGTCACTCCATCCGTAACAGCTTGCAGTTTCTTCACAAATCCACTAGAGGCTCCACTTAGGTCTAACACACTGATGCTAGCGATAAAAAAAACAAAGACTCACTTTGCTTTCTGCTTTCCATCTGCACAGACGAGCCGCCCATGTCCGATCTGGGTCACTCCAACGGCATCTACAGCAGTCTGAGCGAAAGTTCTCCGGCTCTCAGTCGCCAGGGTGGAAATCATCCGGCGTTCCCTTTGGAGCACGGCGCTATCATCCCGTCTCAGGAACCGTATCACGACATCCAGGCCAGCAGCCCATACAGCCTCCCGCAGTCGCCCGGCCCACTGCAGCCCCTACCCAGACACCAGCCCCTCATCTCCAGCCTGGTCTACCCAGAGTCCGGCCTGCCCATGGTGGCTCAAAGCGGAGGCCAGAACATGACGCCGGGGGTCAGAATGATGGCCGCGGGGAATGGCCCGAGCTCCGATCTATCCACAGGGAGCAGCGGCGGATATCCGGATTTCCCTGCGAGCCCGGCGTCCTGGCTGGATGAAGTGGATCATGCTCAATTCTGATTCATAGATCTCCATAGACAGCAGCAATGGACTTGGATTACTAGACCTTGAATCTGTTTTCAATTATTTTGTCAATGGCAGCATTTGGACGCAACATTCGTGTGGAAAACGTTCATTAACTCTGAACCGTAACAGTTTAATTTCTTGACAGTACGTCGTTTAAAGAAGATCCAGCACTCGTCATCCATCGTTGCTGTGTGTACAATGTGAAATCACCAGTTCTGGTCGTTGCCAAATGTCTATATGCATATATAACATTTTATCAATGTGGAGTCTTTATTTTTATACAACCCCCTTCTTGGACAATATGAGGACATTGGAACTTTTTTATGTTTCACGACAGGGATAGCTCAGATAGCAGACGTTCACTGAATTAACATCGAATCAACAGTTGGAAGTTTCAATGCTGAATTATTATCAGGTTTGTGTGCTCGCTCAGTGATTATTTAATGATACAAACAGATTCAAGAACACCGCAATGATGACTATGAAGTAATTAAGAGTGATTGAGAGCTGTTGACAAGCAGAATTACTGAAGAAACACTTTCAAACACTTTCATATGCTAGATTGTCTCGAGAGCTGTTAACAAGCAGAATTACTGAAGAAACTCTTTCATATGCTAGTTTGTCTCTTTTTCTAACAGCAACCGGAGAGAAACTAGCAAAAAAGGTCAGAGAGCTCGCAAGTGAAGCCAACTATGTTCTCCATAACGTTGACGGCCAACAAAACGAGTAAACAAGGACATTTGTAGCTCAAACTGAAGCAAGTTTAAGTTTTTCTTTACAACTATTTTGGTAATGTTAGCTTGTGTAACTGCTACATGCTTCAGTGTTTGTATATATTTAAATATATATGCAATTTATTTATAAAACATTTAAGTTTTCAGTGTTTTGAGGGATATTTAGTGTATTCTGTTGTGGACTACAGCATCCACGGATTAGCTAAATCCGAAGTTACATTAAGTCAAACTTTAAGTCAAATTTGACTTTACTTTTAGGCTAAATGTAAAAACAAACAGCTATTTTAGGCGAAAACAGTCTTGTGGACACTTACCATGGCTATATGTGGTCTAGATCTGCCGGTTTCAGACGGTTAAATGACGTTTTTAGCGCTTATACGGATTGGCGCGATTATGCGTTCGCAATGGTATGAACCGTTATAGGGGTGGTCAAATGTATAATCTATTTTTTATTATTATTAATGTTATTATTTAGGATACAGATCAGAGAAAACTATTACTGTTAAAGGTTAGACTCTTAACTAAGGGCTTAATCCACTACAAACTACCCTGTTTAGTACCATTCATCATCAAATGATCTCATTAAGGTCTGCATAGACGGATTGGCGCGATTATGCGTTTACAATGGTATGAACCGTTATAGGGGTGGTCAAATGTATATTATCTATTTTTATTATTATTAAGGCAATTGTTAGGATACAGATCAAAGAAAACTATTACTATTAAAGGATAGACCCTTAATTAAGGGCTTAATCCACTCCAAACAACCCTGTAATTAGTACTATTTATTATCAAATTATCTCATAGGTCTGCTTAGACGGATTGGCGCGATTATGCATTCACAATGGTATGAACCTTTATAGGGGTGGTCAAATGTATATTTATATTATCTATTTTATTATTAATGTTATTATACAGATCAGAGAAAAGTATTACTCACTATTAAAGAGCAGACCCTTAATTAACGGCTTGATTCACTCCAAACCACCCTGTAATTAGTACTTATTATCAAATGATCTCATTAAGGTCTGCATCGACTGATTGGCGCGATTATGCGTTCACATTGGTATGAACCGTTATAGGGGTGGTCAAATGTATATATTATCTATTTTCTATTATTATTAAGGCAACTATTAGGATAGAGATCAGAGAAAACTATTACTATTAAAGGATAGACCCTTAATTAAGGGCTTAATCCACTCCAAACAACCCTGTAATTAGTACTATTTATTATCAAATTATCTCATAGGTCTGCTTAGACGGATTGGCGCGATTATGCATTCACAATGGTATGAACCTTTATAGGGGTGGTCAAATGTATATTTATATTATCTATTTTATTATTAATGTTATTATACAGATCAGAGAAAAGTATTACTCACTATTAAAGAGCAGACCCTTAATTAACGGCTTGATTCACTCCAAACCACCCTGTAATTAGTACTTATTATCAAATGATCTCATTAAGGTCTGCATCGACTGATTGGCGCGATTATGCGTTCACATTGGTATGAACCGTTATAGGGGTGGTCAAATGTATATATTATCTATTTTCTATTATTATTAAGGCAACTATTAGGATAGAGATCAGAGAAAACTATTACTATTAAAGGATAGACCCTTAATTAAGGGCTTAATCCACTCAACGTGTCACAATGTGTCAACCAATCACAATGGTATAACCTTTTATAGGGGTGGTCAAATGTATATTTATCTTATCAATTTTTATTATTATTATTGTTATTACTTAGGATACAGATCAGAAAAAACTATTACTCGCTGTTAAAGGTCAGACCCTTAATTAACGGCTTAATTCACTCCAAACCAGCCTGTTTAGTAGGCTACCATTTATCATCAAATGATCTCATAAGGTTAGCATAGACGGTTTGGCGCGATTATGCGTTCACAATGGTATGAACCTTTATAGGGGTGGTCAAATGTATATTTATATTAGCCTATCTATTTATTTATTATTATTATTAATATTAATATTAATATTATATAGGCTAGGATAAGATAAGAGAAAACGTCCTCACTATGAAAGCGCGGACCCCTGTACATCTTGTTGTGACGTCCTTCAAGCGTTGATTAAGGGGTTAACCCACTCCAAACCCTGTGATTCATACATTTCTCAATAACAACGACTAAATAATCTCATTAATGTCTGTTTTTATCATTGAGAAAGCTCATTTGAGCATGTAAACCTGATGAAAATTCAACACTGAAGTTTGAACTGTTGATTTAATGTTCACTGAAGATCTGCATCTGGAAGACGAGCTGTAGTTGTTGTCTGTTTCTCCTCAGTAGATCAGTATACCTCTATGCATCAGTGTGTCGTTCATTTCTCTCTGTTGGAAACGTCCAGAGGCGCTCCTGTATGTGTTCTGTGGAAACAATAATAATGTTTTATGTCTTATTTATTCTCTCTGATGATGGTTCAGTGATAAAGGTCTTTAATAAATTTGTCAGTGAAATCCTCAAGTAGGCATGGCTTCCCGGCAGAGATCCTTAACGCAGTGGCCTGGTGTGTGTGTGTGTGTGTGTGTTTTATCCCTTCATTTGCTAAAAGGATGCAGATTTCGCTGCTGTTTATAGCCGCCATTGTTATGCGGCCATCTGATCCGAGACGGTTTCTCCAGTGGCTCATTGGCAGCGAGAGCACTAGGTCGGCCGTGGATATTTATTTCTTTTTTTTCCGAGATTAATCACATTGATCTTATATCAGGGCACAGATAATGGACCCGGATCTGGCTGAGTCTGCGAATTGCCGCTCTGGCTTGAGACCAAAGGCGTATCAAGAGTTCAACGCCTCTTTAGCGGAGAAATCTGATGCGGGCGGCAAAGCAACATGGCGATTTGGAGATTAGCATGCCATGTTTACTCAGGATATCAATCGGTAAAGACGGGATACAGCTGCGGAAACTCAACCAATATTGCCTAATTTTATGACACTGTACAACAATAATTAATATTTTATATTACTGTAAAGGTTGTGGTAGGGGTAGATAATAATATAAGACAATTTAATGGAAAATCTGATGTAAAAGCTGTAAAATTACGGTTTTTACACTATTCTGATGGTTGGGTTTAGGCTAGGGGTAGAGTTAGACGTTAATAAAATGCAATTAATGTCTAATATTTCAATTAATTATTATCGTTAACAGCTGTATCCCTTTTAGCAACAATTGACATATTCAGCCTCAGAGTTTAGCTTGTTTACTATATAAAGAACCCAAATGAAACAGTAACTAGGCATTTAGCAGCTGTTTATGCATTAATCAAAACAACAATTAAAACCGATTAAAGTACTGTTTATCTTATTTCTTTCATGTAAGAGCAGGGCTAGCATTGGAAGCTTGAGACTTCCGGTTTGAATAACTTCCACTGATTTAACTTCCAGAGATAGATCATCCAAAAATGTAAATTTACTTACTAGTTATGCACCATTCACTT
>CAIGQQ010033701.1:7821627-7826627 GCA_903798035.1 Danio albolineatus
TCTAGAAGGGATACAGCTGCGGATACTCGGTAAAGTCTAGAAGGGATCCAGCTGTGCATACTCGGTAAAGTCTAGAAGGGATACAGTTGCGGATACTCGGTAAAGTCTAGAAGGGATACGCACACCAATATAGCATTATTCTTGTGAACAATAATTCATATTTTTACATTACTGTGGCAGTTGAGCTTTAGGATTGGGTAGACATTGATAAAATACTAATTAACAGGTAATTTAATAAACAATATGAATAATACCTGGTATAATTATTGTTTTTACATTACAGTGATGGTTGGGTTTAGAGTATAAGTAAGGCTAGACGTTAATTAAATACAACTTAATTGGTAATTTTATAAATAATAGGAATAACACTAATTATTACTTTTTTTATATTACTGTGAATGTTGGGTAAAGGGTTGGGTGGGAATAGATGTCAACAAAACACAATCAATAGGTAATGTAATCAATAATATGAATAATACTTTGTATTATTACTGTTTTTATATTACTGTGTTCTCCCCGTGTTGGTGTGGGTTTCCTCCGGGTGCTCCGGTTTCCCCCACAGTCCAAACACATGCGCTATAGGGGAATTGGGTTGGCTAAATTGTCCGTAGTGCATGAGTGTGATTGTGTGTGTATGGATGTTTTTCAGAGATGGGTTGTGGCTGGAAGGGCATCCGCTGTGTAAAAAATATGCTGGATAAGTTGGCGGTTGATTCCGCTGTGGCGACCCCTGATTAATAAAGGGACTAAGCTGAAAAGAAAATGAATGAATGAATATTGCTGTGTTGGTTGGGTTTAGGGTTTGGGGTAAGGCTAGATGTTAATAAAGTACAACTGAATGGGTTATTTAATCAATAATGTGAATAATACTAAGTATTACTGTTTTTATATTACTGTGAGTGTTGGGTTTAGGGTTTGGGGTGGGAAAAGACGTTAATAAAATACAATTTAATGTGTACTTTAATAAATAATAGGAATAATACTAAGTATTACTGTATTTACATTACTGTGAGGGATGGATTAAGAGGTGGGGTGGTGATAGATGTTAATATAATACAATTAATGGTTAATTTAATCAATAATATGAATAATACTCTGTATTATTACTGTTTTTACATTACTGTGATGGTTGGGACTTGGGTTGAGGTGGGGGTAGATGGTAATAAAATACAACAGAATAGGTAATTTAATCAATAATATGAATAATACTAAGTATTACTGTTTTTATATACTGTGATGGTTGGGTTTGGGGTTAGAGTAGGGATAGACAACGTTAATAAAATACAATTTAATTGGTATTTTACTAAATAATATACATAATTCTTGTTAAGAATTCCAGCAGAGGAAAAACAAATGCAGGAAAACACTGTTCATGAACTGAAATCATTCAGCGTATTTATATGGAGCTGAAATGCTCTAAAACATGCCGAAATTACTTTATCTGTGCATTTATCTGACAATAATGGCACTCCTTAGAACACTCACCAGCCAATCAGAATCAAGCATTCAGCAGCTTCTTATAAATGAGCAATATCACACGAGAAGCAGTGCGATGTGGCTGTATATCGGCACTGGTCGGAGGCATGGTTGGCTCGAGGCCGCAGGCCATGACAATATACAGCCATATTGCACTGCTACGAGTGTGATATTGCATTTATATAACAGTTTGACGACATAATTGTGTATATAAAAAAGAAAATTAAACACAGAGAGTCTAAAAATCCTTTAGTATGAGGAACTACTTTCTTCCGCCGTTCATTCACATCTGCAGCTGACCTCAGAACAGCATGGACCGCTGCTCATTCACCAACATCACTATAGAGCTAGTATTCAAATGAATCTAATGTCTAAAGTGATGATAAACAGCTGATTTTGCTCACATTTTAAGATTATAATGCTGAACAACATGAAATGCCATCAGTCTACAGAGATTTCCCAGTGTTTCTGCTGTGGGCGGAGTAATACAGAAAGGTGAGGAAGCTGTATAAGCTGTGATATTGTAGAATATTGCATGCCTATCAGCCAATCAGATTAATAACTGTCGCATAAACAATAATAACACATTTTGACACTTATATTTGAGTACATGTATGATATTTTATAGTCAGCAGTGTGCATTTAATCATAGTATCTTCTTAAAAGGAGTAATAATCAGATACTCCGCCGCAGTGAACTACAGTAAATCCCTCAGCATGAAGGACGCAGATTTCGGGACAATCTAGGTCGGAACATTTGTATGTCATTTCATTGTTTTTTCATAATTGATGTCAGTAAGATGGTCTTATGCAGGACGGGCGGGGACCGTAATCCTCAGCTCAAGATGTATTTATTGAAGATTAATAATACAGCAGCAATCTCATCATGCTGTCTATGATTTTACATTTGTCTAAAAAAATAAAAGTGGATCAGGCCACAGACGGCATCTTCATGAGGAAAGACATTGTGTTGTGTAGTATTTGTGTAGCTGTTGCTTAAGGCTGTTAAACGCAACACTGATGCTGAACATTACTCTTTATTGTCATCAAGTGCACTCGCTCTGACTCCTCAAGCCGCTTCAGGTTTTGTTTTCTATTTTAGATGACATGATTACGCTTCTGTGTGGAGTCTGCATGTTCTCCCCGTGTTGGTGTGGGTTTCCTCCGGCTGCTCCGGTTTCAGTCCAAACACATGCGCTATAGGGGAACTGATGAACTAAACTGGCCCTAGTGTATGAGTGTGTGTGTGAATGAGTGTGTATGTCTGTTTCCCAGTACTGGGTTGCAGCTGGATTGCAGGGTATCTGCTGAGTAAAACATATGCTGGAACAGTTGGTGGTTCATTCCGCTGTGGCGACCCCTGATTAAGGGACTAAGCCGAAGGAAAATGAGTGAATGATTGAATGAATGACCAGTCTTTATAGTACTTTGCTTGTCATGTTTATGCTTTATTTACATATTTACACAATACTGTTGAAGTAAGGTTGCTTTAATGACATTCAGGGTTCAATAAAAAGGGCTACCACTGTCTTTTGTTGTTGTTCATTTTAACCCATTCGTTCATCCACTCTAAAAAACACAGTGTTAAAAACTACCCAAACTGGGTTGTTTTTAACCCTATTGCTGGGTAAATATAGGACAGAACACATCAGGGGTAAAATTGGGTTATTATTTTTAACCCCAAAATTTGTTTTTTTCTACCCAATAATTGGTTATTTTTGCTTAAATAATAGGTTAATTTGACCTAATTAATAGGTTATATTTTCAAATGTAATTTTTAGTGTTATTTTTGTAATGTCAGCACATTACAGTTTGTAAATACACTTTACCTCAGAGATCATTCATTTATTCATTCATTCATTTTCTTTTCAGCTTAGTCCCTTTATTAATCAGGGGTCGCCACAGTGTAATGAACCGCCAACTTATCCAGCATTTGTTTTATGCAGTGGATGCCCTTTCAGCTGCAACCCATCTTTGGGAAACATCCGTACATTTTCATTCACACACATACACTAGGGCCAGTTTAGTTCATCAGTTCCACTATATCATATGTGTTTATACTGTGGGGGAAACCGGAGCACCCGGAGGAAACCCACACCAACACTGGGAGAACATGCAAACTCCACACAGAAACACCAACTCCCCCAGCCGAGGCTAAAACCAGAGACCTTCTTGCTGTGAGGCAACAGCACTACCTACTACGCCACTATGTAATATAATGTACAAAAACAGCAGTGTTGGGTCATTTATTTATATTATTATGGTTGTGTTACCATAGCAACTGTAAAATCACCACAACAAAATAACTACTATAGTTCTTGTGTTACCATAGCAACTGTAGACGCACCAAAACAGATCAGATACTATTGTTGTTGTGTTACCATAGCAACTCTAGAATCCCAACAGTTTATTCACTATAGCGCTTGTGTTACCATAGTAACTGTAGAATCACAACAGATTGATCACTATAGTTTGTGTAACCCTAGCAACCATAGAATCACCACAACAGATCAGTTACTATAGTTCGTGTCACCACAGCAACCACAGAATCACCACGACAGATGAATCACTATAGTGATTGTGTCGTCATAGCAACTGTAGAATCACCACTACAGATTAATCACTATAGCGCTTGTGTTGCCATAGCAACTGTAGAATCATCACAACAGATTAATCACTATAGTTCTTGTGTCGCCATAGCAACTGTAGAATCACCACAACAGATTAATAACTATAGTTCTTGTGTCGCCATAGCAACTATAGAATTACCACAGGATTAATTACTATAGTTCTTCTGTCGCCATAGCAACTGTAGAATCACCACAGCAGATTAATCACTATAGTTATTGTCACCATAGCAACTATATAATTACCACAGGATTAATCACTATAGTGATTGTTTCCATAGCAGCTGTAGAATCACCATAGCAGATTAATCGCTATAGTAATTGTGTTACCATAGCAACTGTAGAATCACCACAACAGATTAATCATTATAGTGATTGTGTTACCATAGCAACTGTAGAATCGCCACAGCAGATTAATTCTTCACTATAGTTCAGAATCATTAGTATTTTATCTCATCGTGTTTGGTCACTCTCGCCGTTTGTGCGCTGATGTTTAGTGCTTGTGTTCCTCCAGCTGGTGAGTGATGGTGTGACGCTGCTCCTGCATATGCAGAGCGTCTGGATTCAGCTCATTGTCCTAATGGAGCGATCAGGCTCTTGCGCTGGAGACGCCGCTCTGACACATGGAGATAAATTTCTCCAGGGCGAACAGTTCAAGGTTCAAGGTTCAGTCCTGATCCAAATTATTTATATCCCTAATAAGAGAGTGCATTGAATAGATTGCTCGTCTCTGACCTTGCTGTTCATTGAAACCTCATCCTGCAGGATCCAGGAGACAACACGGAGAAACTGCTCCAGGATCAGGAGGAGGAGGATGGAGATGATGAAGGTTACGCTCTTTGTGTGTGTGTGTGTGTGTGTGTGTGTAAGGGCGGAGCTACAGTCAAGAACTTGTTTG
>CAIGQQ010033701.1:7831627-7834991 GCA_903798035.1 Danio albolineatus
AGCATGTTTGTAAACATTCAGGATACGGTTTATTTCCTTTATTTCTGATGAGATCATATTTCCTAAGACAGAATTTATGATGTTTTATTGATTTATTATTGACTATATGATTTTTCATATAGGCCAATACTGTTTATAAGTTTATTTATAAAGTAAATTGGAGAGGATCAGGTGTTTATGATTGATCACAGCTGGTGCTGCATTATCCAATTCATGATTCACCAATCAGACGATTCCTGAGCCACTATAAACACCCTGAGCTCCACATCACAGCCATCTTCATCTGAAGAATCCCCCCTTCCACCCCTACTCCTCCTCCTTTCCTAGATGAGTGTCACGGTGGCCCAGTGGTTAGCACTGTTGCCTCACAGCAAGAACGTCACTGGTTCTAGTCCTCACCAAGCCAGCTGATGTTTCTGTGTGGAGTTTACACGTTCTCCCCGTGCTCGCGTGTGTTTCCCCCGGGTTCCCCGGTTTCCTCCCACCGTCCACAAACATGCAGCTTAAGTTAATGGACTAATCCACATCAGCACCATAGACATGCTCCTAGTAAGTAGTTATCTCTGAAGAGCGATCACTATCTGTTCATCAGCTACTACAGCAGGGGAGTTCTCCAGATCTACCTGAGCTCAAACTCCCCTCTCACCCTGCAGACGGGAGGGAGCCCCGGGCTTGAGGATCTTATGAGCTCAGGGCTCTCTCCCGGGACAAACACGCTTTATAATCAATCATCAGCTGAGGGGAACTCTTGAAGTTGCTGTTAGTGTAGAATAAATGTATTACAGTTTTTCCAACACAGGCTCATTGTGGAAACGTAGTCCCGTGTATGTTTCTGGAGGCCGCACGTTATGTACTCAGAGGTACGTATGGCTGCGTTTTGTTTTTTTAAACGAAGGCTACGGGGCGGTGTGACGTCGTTCCTTTTCGCGCTTGCCAGCCGACCGCTCGCCTCGTGTGGACGACTTTCCGGCTGCAACCAGTTTGTCCCGTTAGCTCGCCGTGTTCGTCAGCGGACTCGAGACACAGAGAGGAGTTGACCATGATGACGGGGTTCGAGTGCGGCGAGGAGTGCTTTCAGAAAGCAGGTCAGAATCCAAATAATGAAATAAACCAGTAAATAACAGGGTGAGAATGTGGTAAAGCCTGAAAATGTAAAAATGAAACAAGGGCTTTTATTTTATTCTGGATTGCTTTTGAAAGTTGTTGGTTGTGTTCAGGGAAGTTTGTGGGGGTCAATCAATAACATTTTGGTTGTGTTTAGGGAAGGAGGAGGGTGGGTCAGTCGATTGGATGGTCAGTCAGTCATTCAGTCAGCCGACAGCAGCCTCTGGTGGGCTTACGTGAGAACAGCAGGTGTGAACGGCACTCACGAGAGACATTTGAGAACTCAAAAAGCATCTGCAGCGGCCTCTGGTGAATTTGCGAAAACAAAAAGCTGACGAGACGTATACCATGGTCTCCAGAAATGTATTCAGGACCACGTTCTCAGAATGAGCCTGGGTTGAGCGTTTCTCAGTCACTTCAGCACATTTCTCTGAATTGAAATTTGCAAAACAGCAGGCCTGAGAGCATTTCTCAAAACACCTCAAAAGTGTTGTTAAACTAAATCTTGATTTGTATTTAGTTTGCTTGTGTACTTGCTGAATTATTGCAAGGAATAGATTGCAAAGTTTTAAGAGTAATTAAAAAAATTAATTAAAACCACATTATTTCATTCACCAGAAACAAAAATATAACATTACATTCATTCATTTTATTTTCAACTTAGTCCCTTTATTAATCAGGGGTCACCACAGCGGAATGAACCGCCAACTTATCCAGCATATGTTTTACGCAGCGGATGCCCTTGCAACTGCAACCCATCTCTGGGAAACACCCATACACACTCATTCACACTCATACACTACGGACAATTTAGCCTACCCAATTCCCCTATACCGCATGTCTTTGGACTGTGGGGGAAACCGGAGCACCCGGAGGAAACTCACACCAACACGGGGAGAACATGCAAACTCCACACAGAAACACCAACTGACCCAGCCGAGGCTCGAACCAGCGACCTTCTTGCTACGTGCTACTCACTACGCCACCGTGGCCCCCATAACATTACACTGAATTCATTTTTTGTGTGTGTTACCCCAAGATTCGGTGTGGCCTCATCTGGCCACCCCTAAAAAAAAATTCTGGGGGCGCCACTGAGCCTGAAAGCCCCCTCGGAGACACAAACTACACCCGAACCATGTTATCGGTCATTGGTCCAACATTATATTAAGTGTCCTTAACTAATATGTACTTACTTAATTTATTACAATGTACTTATTGTGTAAATGCATGTGTTTACATTGTACTTATGCTTGATTAAAAACATGCATGTAATCACATCTGTAATTAATATATGTAAGTACATTTGTAAATGCACTGTTGACCATCCCTTACACCTAAACCCACCCTTAAACCTACCCATACCACCAAACCTGTCCTTCACCCTACCCCTATCCCGACTCAAGAGCACCACAAGTGTTCTCAAATGCATTATGAACACAGTAAGTACATTGTATTTATTCTTTGATGCAAGTACATAGTAGTTAAGGCCACTTAATATAAAGTGGGACCCTGTCATTTGTAAGTAATTGAGTGTAATTTTAGAGCACAGACAGTGTTTGACATTGGCGGTGTGTGTGTGTGTGTGTGTGTGTGTGTGCTTGTGTTCGCCCGCAGGATTACCCCAGACCTACTTCTCCTACCTTTTTAATGTTTTATGTTCATAATTCTCCGCCGTCGTCTTGATATTTTATTATAACCGGCGGTGACGTTAAGTCCTTGAGCCTCCTGTAATCTGGTCAGCTCGGCCCTTCACTTTAATAAAAGAAAAAGGCATAATCCACCGTTTGACAATCGCGGATTTGCTTGTCGAAATCCAACATGTGGGATTAAGAGGACGTCCGGAGGAGGAGAGCAGCAGGTCAACACTCTGACCTCTGACCTCGGAGGTCAACTGGACCAAAATAAGACAGCAGTGCGCTACATTTCAGCGTACAGCCTCGATAGTGTGTGATTAAATCAAGTTAAATGCAACCGCTGTTGGCTCAATGGTTAGCACTGTGGGCTCACAGCAAGAAGGTCGCTGGTTCGAGTCCCAGCTTGGTTGTTGTGGGTTTCCTCCGGGTGCTCCGGTTTCCCCAACAGTCCAAACACATGCGGTACAGGGGAACTGATGAACTAGATTGTCTGTAGTGTACGAGTGTATGAGCTGGAAGGGCATCTATGTAAAACAAATAGTTAGAATAGTTGGCGGTTCATTCCACTGTGGCGAGACATGATTAATAAAGGGACTAAGCTGAAGGAAAATGAATGAATGAATATT
>CAIGQQ010033701.1:7837333-7849875 GCA_903798035.1 Danio albolineatus
GTGTGTGTGTGTGTGTGTGTGTGTGTGTGTGTGTGTGTGTGTGTGTGATAAATGCTCTGCGATTGATTTGAATTTAATTAACAATCTGACGAAGCCGTACAGAAAGTCTCTTCTCCTCCTGCCGCTCACACACAGGCGGCGGCGGCAGCAGCAGTGACTCATGGGTAATTTATGGACTGATCAATAAGTCTCGGCCTTTACATCCATAGTGTGAAATAAGGAGGCCGGAGCCTGTCAGAGGAGAACACTGGACACACACACACACACACACACACACCAGAGATGAACACATCATGACCAGCGCACTCACAAATCACCCTGACAACCAAACACGGTGGCGCAGAGAACGAAGGTCTCTGGTTCGAGTCTCGGCTGGGTCAGTTGGTGTTTCTGAGTCTGCATGTTCTCCCCGTGTTGGTGTGGGTTTCCTCCGGGTGCTCCGGTTTCAGTCCAGACACATGCGCTATAGGGGAACTGAAGAACTAAACTGGCCCTAGTGTATGAGTGTGAATGAGTGTGTATGGGTGTTTCTCAGTACTGGGTTGCATCTGGAAGGGCATCCGCTGTGTAAAACATATGCTGAAATAGTTGGTGGTTCATTCCGCTGTGGCGACCCCTGATTAATAAAGGACTAAGCTGAAGGAGAATGACTGAATGAATGAAGTACTGTTCTTGTTTAACATTCAGTAAACAATCAGAGAACGTTTATATAACGCTCTAAACATTGTTTGTGTGTGTGTGCGTTTATATTTATATATGTGCCTGTGTGTGTGTGTGTGTGTGCGCGCAAATGTGTATGCATGTTTGTGTATTTGTTTGTGTCCAGGTGTGTGAGTGTGTCTGTGCATGTGTGTTTGTATGTACAGTATGTCACAAAAGTGAGTACACCCCTCACATTTCTGCAAATATTTATTAATATCTTTTCATGGGACAACACTGCAGAAGTGACTCTTTGACACAATGAACAGGAGTCAGTGTAAAGTTAGTTTAGCAGTGTAAATTTAGTGTCCCTCAAAATAACTAAAAATACAGCCAATAATAGCTGAACCCCTGGCAACAAAAGTGAGTACACCCCTTAGTAAAAAAATTGAAAAGTGAATATTTTGTGTGGCCACCATCATTTTCCAGCACGGCTTTAATTCTGTTGGACATGGAGTTGAACAGAGCTTCACAGGTTGCCACTGGAATCCTCTTCCACTCCTCCATCACAACATCACCAAGATGGTGGACATTTGACACCTTGTGCTCCTCCACCTTCCTTTTCAGGATGCCCCAGAGGTGTTTTAAGGGGTTTAGGTCTGGAGACATGCTTGGCCAGTCCATCACCTTTACCCTGAGTCCCTTTAGCAAGCCAGTGAGGTGTATTTGGGGTCATTATCATCCTGAAACACTGCTTTATGGCCCAGTTTCCGGAAGAAAGGGATCATGCTCTGCTTTAGTATGTCACAGTACTTGTCAGAATTCATGTTTCCCTCATTGAATTGTAGCTTCCCAATGCCAGCAGCACTCATGCAGTCCCACATGATGACACTCCCACCACCATGTTTAATGATAGACAAGACACACTTGTGTTTGTACTCCTCACCTGGTTGCCACCACACACGCTTGACACTATCTGAACCAAATAGGTTTATCTTGGTCTCATCAGACCACAGGACATGGTACCAGTAATCCTGCTCCTTAGTTTGAAGGTCTGCAGCAAATTGTTTGCGAGCTTTCTTGTGCATCTTTAGAAGAGGCTTCCTTTGAGGACAACCATGCAGACCAATTTGATGCAGTGTGCGGCGTACGGTCTGAGCACTGACAGGCTGACCCCCCATCCCTTCAATACCTGAAGCAATGCTGGAAGCACTTATCCACCTGTTTTCAAAGACAATCTTTGGATGTGACGCTCAGAACGTGCACTCAGCTTCCTTGGCTGACCATGGCGAGGCGTGTTCTGAGAAGAACCTGTCCTCTTAAAGCATTGAATGGCCTTGGCTGCAGCACAGTTTCAGAGTGTTGCTATCTTCTTATAGCCTAGGCTTTATGCAAAGTAACAATGTGTTTTTTCAGCTCTTCTGAGAGTTGTTTGTCATGAGATGCCATGTTGAACTTTCAGTGGCCAGGTTGAGAGAGTGGAAGAGCTTTTATACCAAATTTAACTCTCCTTCTATCTGGAAACACCCGAGACAGTGTAAAACTAATGAGTCACATGACACAGGGGAAGGAAAATGTCTAATTGTGCTTAATTTGTACATTTTCACATAGGGGTGTACTCACTTCTGTTGCCAGGGGTTCAGCTATTATTGGCTGTATTTTTAGTTATTTTGAGGGACACTAAATTTACACTGCTAAACTAACTTTACACTGACTCCTTTTCATTGTGTCAAAGAGTCACTTCTGCAGGGTTGTCCTATGAAAAGATATAAATAAATATTTGCAGAAATGTGAGGGGTGTACTCACTTTTGTGACATACTGTATGTGTCAAAAACAGTGTGTATGTGTTGTTAAACATACACACATGCACACACACACACACTGTTTTTGTCACACTCTAAATGCATTGGGTCAAATATGGGCAAAATATGTTGAGTGTATTCATTCATTCATCCATTTTCCTTCAGCTTAGTCCCTTTATACATCAGGGGCTGCCACAGTGGAATGAACCACCAATTATTCCAGTATATGTTTTACGCAGCGGAAGCCCTTCCAGCTGCAACCCAGTACTGGGAAACACCCATACACACTCATTCACACACACACTCATACACTACGACCAGTTTAGTTCATCAGTTCCCCTATAGTGCATGTGTTTGGACTGTAGGGGAAACTGGAGCACCCGGAGGAAACCCACACCAACAAGAACATGCAAACTCAGAAACACCAACTGGTCCAGTCGGGACTCGAACCAGCAACCTTCTTGCTGTGAGGAGATCGTGCTACCCACTGCGCCACCTTGGATTATTCATGTTAGTAAATACATTACCAAACACTAATGGAGTCTTACTGTAAGTGTTTCTGCATGTTGTTATTTAGTGTTTAGCAGTAGATCTGGAGTAAATGCATGAACATAAACTATTACATTTGTTGAAGAACTTCGCAGAGAGAGCTGTAAAGCAGTGATTCCCTCTCGGAAAGTCTTCATTAATCATAAAGGAGAGATTTATTAATCTAATCGTCCCCAGCGGGCCGCTGTAGCAAATCATCTCAATAATTACAGCAGCTGTGACCCTCCAAACTCACTGCTCAAACTACATAAATCCAGCGGGATGGAGAGCAGAGCAACACCGCGTCTACACTGACACGCTAGAGGAGATGAAGAGCGAAATCACATCGTTCTGTTCATCATTCAGCTCAGTGGTCAGCACTGTGGCCTCACAGCTAGAAGGTCGCTGGTTTGAGTCCCAGCTGGGTCAGTTGGAGTTTGCATGTTCTCCCCGTGTTGGTGTGGGTTTCCTCCAGGTGCTCTAGTTTCCCCCACAGTCCAAACACATGCGCTATAGGGGAACTGATGAACTACATTGACTACTGTATGAGTGTGCTGCTGAGTGATACTTTCCGTACCCATTGTATAACACCAATACAGACAATATAGCACTTTAAAGAGCCCCTATTATACATTAAAAAGAGTCATATTTTGGTTTTGGGGGTCTCCACAGCAGGCTGATCTGCATGCATGGTCAAAAAACACTTTCATTGTCTTATAATCTGCATTTATTTTTCCCTCATTATCCCAGCGACTCCTATATGAACCGTTCACGATTCATTTGTTCCAAAACTCCTCCTTAGCGCGATGCTAAACTGCGCTGATTGGACCGATGACCCAGTCTGTTGCTGTTTGACATCATTCAGCACGAGAGAATGCCCACCACGGCTTATCAATATTGAAGTAGTCAGAGTGTGTGCGTGGGCATATCTGCCAACACTCGTTTCTCCCGGGAGTCGCCCGTATTTCAGACCCCTCACCCCCGAAACTAACCCCTCGGTCTCCCAGCATATCACTCTATTCTTAACCAGAAGTAAAAACAGCGACACACATGCAGTATTAATGCACACAGTGGCAAAAGCTGAACCATTATGAAACAGGACCGCCGCACGTGTGTAGGAGAGCTGATGTAGCCATAGCAACGACAAACAGCAGAGGAACACGAGCTCACAAACGCATTTTAATCTGTAAACAAAGCGGCACACGTCGCGTTTACAACGTGCTTTTAGACGCGATATGAGAATACAAGTTAACCAGAGACACTACAAGCGGTTACAAGTTACAAAACACAATTAAATACATCATTTACAAGCTGGAGAAAACAATGAGGCGACCATTTTAATCACACACACTCACACTTGCTGGATAGCAGGCCAGATTCACCGTCAGGCCACTGGGAAATGTCCCGCTGCTCCCTATGGCCAGTCCGCCCCTGCATACATCAATAGTCTTTTCTGCTCCTTCCTTTAACAAACGGTGCTCTGAATCCTCCGCTGTAAGCGTGTAGATTTCAGAAGCTCCTCAGAGGAACACAGCACAAGGCTGGGCTATAATGCTGAGGCATTTCTGCAGTGATAAACCTCCACCACTGACTCTTCACAGTCTCATCTCTGGTTCATCTGCACACTTCCAGTAATATCCAGCTGAGCACATGTCTGCTACAGGGCTCTTCTCTGTGTTGCCAGATGTAGCTGACTGACTCCAGTCCAAACCCTCTCCAGAAGGTTTTTACCTGCACAGTCAAACTCAAAACCGCCCAATCTGGCAACCTTTGCTCAATCTCCCGGGGCTGTGTGCGCACAAATGGGTGGGGCTTATGTTTTGTGTTCACGTCATGCCGAAACGGCTAAAGACTCGTAAGCACAGCGATTCGTTTGAGGAACTATGAGTCGACTCTTTTATAGATGAATCAATAGTGTTAAACACTGAGCACTTTCAGATGTAACCCTCAGCTGGACATTTCACTGCACTCAGAGCTGCGGTACACACTGATGAAGATCATTCTCAAACACCCATAATAGGGGCTCTTTAAACTATACAAAATGTTCACAAAAGTCACTTTTTCACACTTTTCAAGGTTAAAAGTTGTTAGAAAGAAAGATTAAGATCCCATAATGCAGAGATATATAATAAAGCTAATTTATGAATATTTGTTACAGTGCGTGTTTCAGAGTGTACTTAATCTAATGACTTGCTTCTAGCTTACACCTATCTCCTTCCCCAGTGTTTGTTTGTTGATTGTGCATGAGATCAGCAGCACATTCATCTCTCAAACACCAGCTTCTTGCTCAGTTTTGCTGTTCTCCAGCAGAGAGATTGCTCGCAGCACCACCAATCACGGCCTGTGCTATTGCCTCTGCCCTCAATTCTGCACACAATTGATGCCACTTTCCTCTGACTGCATCCAAACGCACGTATCTGTGACCCAACGCCAGCGAAATACAGCCGGTGAGGAATTACATTGGGCCGTTTCTGGGTTATATGTGTTTGCCTGTCTAAAAGTGAGCAGATGTGCACATTTAAAACATGAGTTCATTTAACTTAAGTGTTATTCAAGCAGCTAATTAAACGCTTTTACTAACAGATAACACAATATAAGGGTAATATGAACTATAGTGCACTGATAAACTGTAATAAACTCTGCTGCACTATAGTATAATTTACCGCAGTAAATGTATTTTCTAAATTACTATAGTTAATGTGTTACTATAGCAACTGTAGAATCACCACAGCAGATCAATTACTATAGTAGTTGTGTTACTATAGCAACTCTAGAATCACCACAACAGTTAATTACTATAGTTGTTGTGTTACCATAGCAACTGTAGAATCACAACAGCAATCAATTACTATAGTGTTTGTGTTACCAAAGCAACTCTAGAACCACCAGAACAGTTCAGTTCCAATAGTTGTTGTGTTACCATAGCAACTGTAAAAACACCACAGCAGATCAATTACTATGGTTGTTGTATTACCATAGCAACTTGAACCACCACAGCAGATCAGTTACTATAATTGATGTGTTACTATAGCAACTATAGAACCACCATAGATCAATTACTATAGTTGTTATTACCATAGCAACTCTAGAACACCACAACGGATAAATTGCTATATTGGTGTGTTACCATAGTAACAGTAGAACACCACAACAAATCTGTTACTATAGTTGTGGTTACCATAGCAACTATAGAACCACCACAAACAGATCAATTACTATAAATGTGTTACCATAGCAACTCTAGAACACCACAACAAATCAGTTACTATTGTTGTTGTTTCCATAGCAACTGTAGAACCACCACAAAAGATAAATTGCTATAATTGATTTTTACCATAGCAACACTAGAACACCACAACCAATCAGTGACTATAGTCGTTGCAACCATAGCAACTATAGAACCACCACAAACAGATCAGTTACTATAAATGATGTTACCATAGCAACTGTAGAATCACCACAAAAAGATCAATTACTATAGTTGCTGTTACCATAGCAACTGTAGAATCACCACAACAGATCAGTTACTATAGTTGTTGTTACCATAGCAACTATAGAACCACCACAAACAGATCAATTACTATAAATGTGTTACCATAGCAACTCTAGAACACCACAACAAATCAGTTATTATAGTTATTGTTTCCATAGCAACTGTACAATCACCAAAAGATAAATTGCTGTAATTGATTTTACCATAGCAATACTAGAACACCACAACCAATCAGTGACTATAGTTGTGGTTACCATAGCAACTATAGAACCACCACAAACAGATCAGTTGCTATAAATGATGTTACCATAGCAACTGTAGAATCACCACAACAGATCAGTTACTATAGTTGTTGTTCCGATAGCAACTACAGAACCACCTCAAAAGATCAATTACTATAGTTGCTGTGTTACCATAGCAACTGTAGAATCACCACAAAAGATCAATTACTATAGTTGCTGTTTTACCATAGCAACTACAGCAATCGCCATGATAAATGACTACAGTATTTTCCATGAGCAGGACATCCTATAAGCAATGGCTTTTGGGAAGCTCCACCATCATCACCATCATCATCAGCATGAGTGAATTGCTTGAGTTTTTTCCAGCGCATTCAGCAGTCGAGGAGGGGGAAGAACGGAGATGAGGAGGAGGAGGGCCGCAGCCTCTCATCACAGCCTCCGCCGCACCATTTTTCACAACAGACAAAAACATTTGCCTGGATATCAATTTGGAGGCACGCGGCAGTCTTCGCCTCCTGGCCCGTCATCCATCATCTATGCTCTCCCCCCCCGCATGTGCTGTGCTCCGGCCCCGGCTCCTCACTCCTCCCCGGAATGCTCTTCTGCTATTATGCCTGCGGTCGAGGCTCCGCCCCCGCCGGGCCCTTATTGGCACCTGTGCCGGCAGCCCATCAGTCATCACGGGGCCGCCATCCATCATGCCTGCAGATCAATAGCGGCCCGTGCATTCATCAGGCAGAGGTGCTGGCGGTCAGCGGTGTGGGGCTGGAGAACCACTGCACTGATGTCTCTCTCTTTGTGTGTGTGTGTGTGTGTGTGTGTGTGTGTGTGTGTGTGTGTGTGTGTGTGTGAAGCTGGAGAGCACTGTCTCCATCTGTAGGAGCATTTACAGGTGTGCTTCTTCATGGTTAGAGCCTCTAGGAAAATGTTACACCAACTAAAACGGTCGGAAACTCTTAATATAGTTGTTGTGTTACCATAGCAACTCTAGAACAACTACAACAGGTGAATTACTACAGCTGTTGTGTCACAAAAGCAACTATAGAACACCATAACAGGTCTGTTACTAGTTATTGTGTTACCATAGCTACTGTAGAATCACCACGACAGATTAACTATAGTTGTTTTGTTACCATAGCAACTGTAGAATCACAACAACAGATCAGTTACTATAGTTATTGTGTTACCATAGCAACTGTAGAATCACAACAACAGATTACTATAGTTGTTATGTTACCATAGCAACTGTAGAATCACCACGACAGATTAACTATAGTTGTTTTGTTACCATAGCAACTGTAGAATCACAACAACAGATCAGTTACTATAATTATTGTTACCATAGCAACTGTAGAATCACCACAACAGATTAATTACTATACTTGTGTCACCATAGCAACAGTAGAATCACCACAACAGATCAATTACTGTACTTGTTGTTACCATAGCAATTGTAGAATCACCACAACAGATCAGTTACTATAGTTATTGTTACCATAGCAACTGTAGAATCACAACAACAGATTAGTTACTATAGTTACTGTGTTACCATAGCAACTGTAGAATCATCACAACAGATTAATTACAATAGTTGTTACCATAGCAGCTGTAGAATAACCACGAAAGATTAACTATAGTTGTTTTGTTACCATAGCAAATGTAGAATCACCACAAGATTAATTACTAGTTATGTTACCATAGCAACTGCAGAATCACCATGACAGATTAATTACTAAAGTTTTGTTACCATAGCAACTGTAAAAATCACATCAGATCAGTTACTATAGTTACTGTGTTACCATAGCAACTGTAGAATCATCACAACAGATTAATTACAATAGTTGTTACCATAGCAACTGTAGAATAACCACAAAAGATTAACTATAGCTGTTTTGTTACCATAGCAAATGTAGATTCATCACAACAGATTAATTACTAGTTATGTTACCATAGCAACTGTAGAATTACCACGACAGATTAATCACCATAGTTGTATTGTTGCCATCGCAACTGTAGAATCACCACGACAGATTAATTACTATAGTTATTTTGTTCCAATAGCATCTGCAGAATCACTACAACTGATTAATTCAAAGTGATTTTCTTTAGTGTGGCTCAAAAACACTAATATTTTCAACATAATAAGATATATAACCTTATCATAGCATTTGTCATGCGCGTGCTTATGTCTGTATGTGGTTGTGTGTGTATCTGTCTATGTGTATGTGATCTGCAAACACAAAAGAGCAGCAGTAACTGTAGACAAAAATAGCTTTTGATTCTTTTTTTAAAACCAGATGCTAATGGTCTAATCCCATTCAATGGTCTATGCTAAGCTAAGCTAAAATTGACCCGGAGATCTTCTGAGTGGATTCAAACGTGGTAAGACTCAGCTCTTTAACACTAGGTGAGCTGTAAAATTGCCTATTTCCAGATGAGATTGAATCCGCAGTGAGCACAGCTGTAACATTACACACTATCGCACAGGAGTGCGATACGGCATCCCCAAAAGCAATCTGTTCCTATTACTCATTCATTTTTCTGTCTGTGTGGGGGTGATATCGCACCTGTAATCGTCTCTGGGTCGAGTCTGTGGCTCCTTCTAGCTGTAGGAGGACCAGCGTTTAACCTCCGGCCTGGAGACGCTCGGGTCAAAGGTCGGATGAGAATCTGCACACCTGGGCAGCTGATCCGCAGGTCACCGCAGGGTCAGGTGTCACTCTCTCGTTTCAGTCCCATCTGCCCACGGCCTGGATAATTCAGCAGCAGCAAAACACACTTTGTCACTACCTGACTAGGACAAAACCCTAGTTAAAGTAACACTGAGATAACTCAAGAGGCACTTTGAGAAAACACACGTTTTGGGGGTGTATAGAAATCTGATATTTGGCAGCATATGCAAATTAGATATTTAAATTAAAAGTTTAGGTTTGGAATTTAAAGATATAAAATACATTTGCAAATCATATTTAAATTAAAGTTGAATTCACAGATAAATATACATATGCAAATCACATATTTAGCATATATGTTCATGTTTGATTTCACAGGTATAAAATATATGCAGATCATATTTAAATTACAAGTTGAATTCACACAGAGTGTACATTAACATATGCAAATTACACATTTAACATGATTTTGTGCTTGGAATTCAATGACATCTAAAATATCTAATATATTTTATATATTAGATTTGCCATATAGGCAAATCGCATATTTAAAATACAAGTTGAATTCAAATAGTTTGTGTTTGGAATTTAAGGATATAAAACATATATATGTAAATGCAACTAAAATGCAATAGAAATCACAGATATTTATTCATATGCAAATCACATATTTTAAATACAGGTTCATGTTTGAATTTCATAGATAAATAAATATATGCAAATCACATATTTACCATATCAGTAGATATACAAATTTGTGCTTATACAGTACCAAAGTAGGATATAGTAAATATATAATATATGTTTTTGAACCATACTATAGTAAAGTATTTAAAAATGTTGTGATGATTCTACAGTTGCTATGGTATCACAAACTATTGTAATTGATTTGTTGCAGTGATTCTACAGTTGCTATGGTGACAAAAAAACTAAAGTAATCTGTTGTGGTGATTCTACAGTTGCTATAGTAACAAAACAAATATAGCCATCTGTTGTCATTCTACAGTTGCTATGGTAACAACAACTATAATAATCAATCTGTTGTGGTGATTCTACAGTTGCTATGGTAACACAACAACTATAGTAATTGATCTGCTGTGGCGATTCTACAGTTGCTCTGGTAACTAAACTATAGCAATCTGCTGTGGTGATTCTACAGT
This sequence comes from Danio albolineatus, assembly GCA_903798035.1. Classification (NCBI taxonomy): domain Eukaryota; kingdom Metazoa; phylum Chordata; class Actinopteri; order Cypriniformes; family Danionidae; genus Danio; species Danio albolineatus. The sequence goes on from CAIGQQ010033701.1 coordinate 7,847,871, forward strand.
TGCTATGGTAACACAACAACTATAGTAACTGATCTGTTGCTGTAATTCTACAGTTGCTATGGTAGCATCAACTATAATAATATAAACAAGTGACCCAATACTGTAGTTTTCTACAATGATAGGGTATATTATACAACAATAATCCACAGTTTACTGTAGTAAACACTACAGTAATATTAACAGTTTATCAGTTCACTTGTTAACAAAAGTCTACAAGAACCTGATTAAATAGTGTATAGTGGCAGGTGTGTGTGTGTGTGTGTGTTAACTTGTATTCATTACTATGTGAGGACCAAATGTCCCCACAAGGATAGCAATACCAGTAATTTATGACCTTGTTGGCACCTTTCATAATCATTCTGAGGAAAACGACTCATAAATCAGACAGAATGAAGTATTTAATAAACGTAAAAATGCAGATTGTTTGCTTTAAGGGTTGGGTTAAGGGGTAGTGTTGGGTTAAAAGAGAAAATATACAGTATATACAGTAGAAACATCATTACAGTGAGCAACCGTAAAGAGAGTTATACAAGTGTGTGTGTGTGTGTGTGTGTGTGTTTTACTCTCTGACCTTTTACACCTCACAGTCTCCTGCTCTACACAGATGAATATTTGATCCCACACCTGTCCATCTCTGCAAGCGCTCGGGCCTTTCCACGCTTCGGCTGGATGTAAGAGGAGCTCGCGGGAGATAATGGTGCGACGCCATTAATAATACAGCAATGAATGTAATCTCAAACCAGCAAAACCTGGAGACACTCAGGCTGAAACCCGAGAGAGAACGGCTAAAAAGAGATGTAGTACAAATATCAAGTAGTCCTTACAGCCGCCGGACACATCTCCATATGTTTATATAAGCAGGGCAACACCATTTAGGTTCATTCATTCATTCTCCTTCAGCTTAGTCCCTTTATTCATCAGCGGGCACCACAGCGGAATGAACCACCAACTATTCCAGCATATGTTTTACACAGCGGATGCCCTTCCAGACACAACCCAGTACTGGGAAACACCAATACACACTCATTCACACACACAATCATACACTACAGCCAATGTAGTTCATCAGTTCCCCTATAGCGCATGTGTTTGGACTGTAAACCCGGAGGAAACCCACACCAACACGAACATGGGAGGGAGAACATGCAGCTCAACTGACCCAGCCGGGACTCCAACCAGCGACCTTCTTGCTGAGGGATGCACCTGGAAGGGCATCCGCTGTGCAAAACATATACTGGAATAGTTGATGGTTCATTCCACTGTGGCGACCTCTGATGAATAAAGGGACTAAGCTGAAGGAACATGAATGAATGAGTCCTCTGGTTCCTGAAAGTAGGAACTGTGCCGACTTTATTAGCGAGCGCTGGGGGTTTGATCGCTCAACCATCAGCGCTAATAAAGATGCTGTTTGTTGTTTTGCGTGGGGAACAGAAGCGAGGGATGACATTTAAAACAAATGTTGCATCTCACTGATAGTAAACATATGAAAATCACATATTTACATACGAGTTTGTGTTTGTTATTGTAATATATGCAAATTATGTTTAAAATACAAGTTGGAATCACAGATGTATAAACATATGCAAATCACATATTTACCATATCAGTAGATATACAAATTTGTGCTCATACAGTACCAAAGTAAGATATAGTAAATATATTAAATATGTTTTTGAACCATAATATAGTAAAGTATTTGAATAGGTTGTGATGATTCTACAGTTGCTACGGTAACACAAACTATAGCAATTGATCTGTTGTGGTGATTCTACAGTTGCTATGGTAACACAAACTATAGCAATTGATCTGTTGTGGTGATTCTACAGTTGCTATGGTAACACAAACTATAGCAACTGATCTGTTGTGGTGATTCTACAGTTGCTATGGTAACACATTAACTATAGTAATTGATCTGTTTTGGTGATTCTACAGTTGCTATGGTAATAAAACAAATATAGCAATCTCTTATCATTCTACAGTTGCTATGGTAACAACTATAATAATC
>CAIGQQ010033701.1:7859040-7871706 GCA_903798035.1 Danio albolineatus
GTTGCTATGGTAACTCAGCAATTATAGTATTTGCTATGTTGTGGTGATTCTACAGTTGCTATGGTAACACAGCTACTATAGTATTTGGAATGTTGTGGTGATTCTACAGTTGCTATGGTAACTCAGCAATTATAGTATTTGCTATGTTGTGGTGATTCTACAGTTGCTATGGTAACACAACAAATATAGTAATAAACAAATCATCCAATATTGTCATTTTCTACAACTATAGGGTCTATTTTACTATAATACCCACAGTTTACTGTATAAAAACTAAAGTATACTACAATATTTATTATAATTTATCAGTAGTTACTGTAAAACTGCAGTATGCTGAAGCACTCATTAACAAAGTGTTGTATATACTAGAATATATAATATAATACATTTTAGGATAGTGTGTTTCATACTATAGTATATAATATTTTATTCAGTTGTGTGTGATTTACTGATGTATTTACCAGTATCAGATCAGTATTCACCACAGGAAATTTACTACACATTCTGCGGTAAATTCACTCAGCGGTACTGCAGTAAAGCCCTCCGTCTTTGCGATTATGCAGAGTTATGCATATGTTTGTGATTTCCTCATCTCTATGCATCTGTAGAGGAACTCTGTGTCGCTGTGAATAAACTGCACATCTTCTCCAAACACTGCTCTCAGTGCCATCTGTTCACGCATGTAAATCACACCGTTCATGCGCATCTCTTCCACAGCCACAGCCAAAAGTGTGTCTTTCACCTCTAAATCACACACGCTGATTCATTGCCGTGTGTATATTAATGCAGAAATATGCTCGTATGCAGAATCCAGTGACTCACGGCATGAGTTCATGCAAAGACTCAGTAAAACACATAAACACACACCTCATATACACAGATAGCTGATGCTGGAGAGTAATGCACTGCAAATACGGAGTATGTTTTTACGAATGTGTTCTTTCACTTCAGTGCATTTTCAGTGATTTATCTGTAACCACAGTCACTACTTTATATGCTTTACATGTTTAAATCTTCAATCTAATCATGCATAGGAACATGCCATCAGGTAAACTCAAACACAGACGCTTCATAAATAAAGCAAACATGCACAATGCTATTAACATGGTTTGAAAAGTGTCACGATCATCAGCGATCTAACCATCATAGATCGCTGAAAAACACATCGACATTCACATGAACTACATATCAGCCATGTTCACAGACTACAAATCCAGTCGTGCAACACACACACACACACACACACACACACACACAATCAGTCAAGAACTGATTACACACACTATTTAAGCAGCACATAAACTCACCCTAGTCGCAGAGTCTTGTTTACTGTAAAGTGACATTACAATGTGTTTCCTTTTTTTTTTATCAAGAGAAAAGAGTAACAGACAAAAAGGGGATAGGAGGGGAAAATAGAAATAATAACAAAGAACAAAGCGGTTGTCATAAGGGTTACAAAATCGAGTCATAGTGCATTTGACATACATTATCACAAATTGTTTGCAATGACATACTTAGGCCATTTTTGCCAGTACTTGTTACACTTTTTTGAATCAAGTCTTGGGTTAAAAGTCAGTCTCTCCATACAGTATATTTCCTTTACAATTCCTATCCATTGAGCCCTTGTTGGAGGATCAGACTAAAACCATTTTCGAGTTATGGCTTTTCTGTTGCTTACTAAAAGGATTTTAATCAAGTATTTGTCAACAGTTGGAATAGTTTTTGGTATTTTCCCAAGGTATAATGTAATAAATGAGCAGTTCAATTTTTCTCAAGTTACCTTTTTTTATTTTAGCCGCTATTTCATACCAGAAGGTCTGTATGTTTGGGCAAGCCCAAAAATTGTGAAAATGGTTTGCCATTGAGGTTCCACGTTGTCTCCAACAAGAGCCCAAACTTTCAACACCCGCACGCAATGCAGACAGTTAAGGGGTCGTGAAGAACCTCATCAGATTTTTCCATCCAAGCTCTCGAGTTTGTGGTTTTTGCATGTGTGACACACATAACTGCCCAGTCTTCCACTGTTATTTGTTGGTTTGACTCTTTCTCCCATTTTTGTTTTATGTCATTTGTTGAATGAATCTTACTGTTCTGTATGCGTTCATATAATTTAGAAACCATTTTTTTGTTTTCTTCTTTTATGTATGCATCCGAAAATACTGTGATCAAATTATAATCATCCCTAAATTCATTTATTTTATTATAGTAATCTCTAACTTGCAAGTATCTGTAAAAATCTTGCTTGTCTAGGCCAAATTTATCTGATAAAGTCTGATAACTCATGACTAGGGCCACACGGAATCTACGCGTGCAGAATTCCGCAGATTTTTAGCCCATCATTAATTCTGTTTATTTACTGGTTTAAATGTGTGTAAATTTATATTTATTCAGTTTTCAAATTAATTTCAGTAAAAATATTGATAAATATGAAAATATTCATATGTTTTTTTTACAATACAGTTTGTAAAGTACTATTTTCTGTCTTTTAGAAGAGATTTTATACGAGAGACTTGCTTTGTTTACCAAATAAAGTGGATCTAATTGGATTTGCATTGTAAACATTAAATAAAAGTTAAAAAGGTATTACTTTTTATTTCATACTTTAATTTTTTAGTTATGATGTTCCTAAAATCATTCCGCATGAATCCGCAGATTTTTAACTAAATACTCCGCAGAAATAGCACAAAATGTCCGCAGATTCCGTCTGGCCCTGCTCATGACAATGCGTTTCCCTTGTCTTGTCTTGTTTTGAAATTCCTCAATGCGTTACAGAATGTTACCAGCGACGTGCGGTGATGTCTGTGGCTGACTTACAAATACACACTCACTATATTTACCAACTACCGACTGTGTTTCATACCTCATATCAGCATTCTTTATAAACACATAGCAGGTACCTACTGGGCCAAGCAACAGTTTAAAATGTATAGCGGTTCAGTATGTTTCCAAAAACACCAAGGTGGATGACAGACAACCGATAACAAGCAACACAAAGCACCACGGCGGATGCCAGCTCTCTCTCTCTCTCACACACACACACACACACACGCACACAAACACACACACACACACACACACTCACAGGATTTACACACTGGTCTTACCTTTACTTGTAAATGAAGTTTTGAAATGAATTGAATTACTTTGTAATGATCGTGTTATCTTCTGTCCTGTCCTTTGAAGCGAGTCCTTTAGCTCCAACAGTGATCGTCCATTATTATTATTACTTCACGTTATGATTAAAAGTCCAATTTTGAGAGATGTTTGAGCTGAGATATGACACATGATCCGCTATTTCTGCAGTCAGTCTGAGCAAAACATACAATAACAGACTCCTTGAACTTTGCTTGACCACGTGGAGGAAGAGCAACCAAGAATCACCGTGAGCTCAAGCGCGCCCCCTTCAGTGCGGCAGTATGGCAAGCCGTTTTGACTTTTATTCATTCTCAGGATATGTATTCTTGATATTAACAATTCAGCTCTTGATATCAAAAAAGGTAATTGTTGATATCAATATTACATTTCAGCTAGTATCAATATTAATTATTGATATCAGCAATAATGTAACCGTTTGCTGAAATACAATTGTTGATGTCAATAATTCATATCCTGTTATACAATAAAAGACAAAATGGCGATTCTGGCAAGCCGTTTTTATATTTATTGCTTAACAGGATATGAATTATTAATATCAAAAATTAAATTATTGATATCAAGTATTAAATTGTTGATATCCAGAATGCTAATTGTTGATATCAGGAGTTGAATTTCCACTAGTAACAATGTTAATCCCTGATATCAACAATTCAGTTTCACTAGTTAAAATGTTCATTCTTGATATCAGGAACTGAATTTCTAATAGTGAGAATTATAGTTCTTGATATCTGTAATTGTATTTCCACTAGTTAAATGCCACCATAGACTGACATTCAGATTTAATTGTTGATATCAATAATTGATTTCTTACTAGTTAAAATGTCAATTTTACATATCAGAAATGCAATTGTTACTAGTAAAAGCCTTTATTGTTGATATCATATGGATACTAGTGCAAACATCTGTTCTTGATATCAACTATTGAATTGTTACTAGTAAAAACTGTTATATTTGATATCAAGAGTAGGTTTGTCACTAGTGACGATGTTCATTTTTGATATCATGAATGTGATTGTTACTAGTAAGAAAGACGGTTTAGATATCATAAATTATATTCATATCAGAAATCCATTTTCAGATATCAGAAATAACAAATGTAACATGTTGAGTTTAAATTTCGACAGGTTAATTGTTGATATCAACAATCTGCATTCCTGATATCAGAAACTAAACTGTTGATATCAAGAATTATATTGTTACCAGTAAAAATTTCAATTTCTGATATCAGGAGCTTAATTTCACTAGTTGAAATGTTCATTCTTGATATCTGCAATTATATTTCAACACGTTACATTTGTTATTTCTGATATCTAAAAATGTATTTCTGATATCAGCAATTAGGGAAGTAATTTTTGATATCTAAAATGAATAATTTCACTAGTAACAATTATATTTATGATATCAGAAATTAACATCGTCACTAGTGACAAACCAATTGTTGATATCAAGAATGAACATCTTTACTAGTTGAAAAGTATTTTTTGATATCAACAATTTCCTTTTTGATATCAAGAACTGAATTGTTGATATCAGGAATGACCTTTTTTGATATTAAGAATTGAATTGTTGATGTCAAAAATACATATCCTGAGAATGAAGAAAAGTCAAATCGGCTTGCCATAACGGCAGAGCTACTGCCTCCCTCACCTCATGTCTTTTCAATGATGCTTTATGTAGGTCCTAACACTAAATAAGTAATAGACATACGTGGAATGCATCACATGGAAAGTGAGGACATATAATATAAATATATACATTTTAATACAGCATTACATTGGTGGCATACACTGAATGAGCTAAAAGCACGGGCTCAAGCCTCAATCTGACTGAGGCACAGCTCGGCGCTGCCTCACCTCTGAACAGGAGATACGCAAAATACAGCGATTCTGATCACGAAAATGATTGAAGTTATTTTTAATTATGCAGTAATTGCATTTATAGCACAGATCAGTGGACAAATACTGATTTTAGCCACACCGGCTTCCCCTGACCGGCCGCACTATTGACACACACTATCAGTGCCTTATGGGTTTGGTTTGCGGCGCCATCTTCTGGACACTTGTTAGTCAGGAGTCAAAGGTTAAACTCTGAGTATTAGCATATCAGCACAGCTAGATTTTTCCCCATTAGGTTATCCAGATTTCACTTTGTCATGTAAACACCTGATTAAAGCCCCGCCCACTTCTTTATAGCCCCGCCCCTACTTAATAATGCACTTCAGTTAGAAATAGTGGTCATATTGAAAAAAGGTCTGCAGGATCTTTCGGTTCTTGTCTTCAGTGTGTTTCTTGTGTTTCAGCTCAGACAGACTCAGATAGCGAGTTGATCTGCTGATCCTCCGTCTGCGGATGCTTAATCTGATCCCAAACAAACCCCTCGCAGCCTTATGCCTCAGATTAACACTCTCTCCTAATCTCACACACTTTCTCAATCGCAGGGAACTGCCAGTGTGTTCTGCAGAGAGCCAATAAAGTGTGTCAAGTGTGTGTGTGTGTTTGTTTTTATATACCAGTGAGGACTTAAACCTGGATGCACACAGACTCATGGGGACTTGTGCCACCCATGGGGACCAAATCTGAGGTCTCCACAGGTAAATATGCTCATAAATCCGACAGACTGAAGGATTTTGAAGATGTTAAAATGCAGATTGTTTCCTGTAAGTTGGAGGAGATGAGACAATATACAGTTTGTATTGTACACACTAAAACATGCGGGGTTATTTTTTCTACCCAAATGTTGGGTTGAGGCATTTGGGTAATTTTTGAGAGTTATTTTTAAAGTCTTGGGTAGTTTTTGGGTTGAGCTGTGTAACCCAAACTTGGGTTATTTTCTGGGTAATAATTTATAAGACTTGAATCAATGCAACCCTAGCACCACACAGGCACATCAACCCAGCTCCTTGGGTCAAATCAACTCCCAGCAGGGGCTGACTGCGATGCCACATATATATATATTATTATTATAAATGTTTACGAACAACCCATAAAAAAGAAGTTCACAATTTGTGTGTAGTTGTGTGTGATCTCTGAGGTAAAGTGTGTTTACAGAGTGTGATGAGCTGAACACATGTGATGGAACAAAAACTAAATAAAGCTGATAATATTCACGTGTTTTATGTTTTTTTATGTGGTTAATGATTTTAAAAGAAAGCTAAAAATTACAATTGAAAATATAACCCATTATTAAGTCAAACTAACCTGTTATTTATGTAAAAATAACCAATTATTGGGTAGAAAACAACAACCCATTTTTGGGGTTAAAAATAATAACCCAATTACTTGGGTTAATTTAACCCCTGATGTGTTCTGTCCTATATTTACCCAGCAATAGGTTTAAAAACAACCCAGTTTGGGTAGTTTTTAACACTGTGTTTTTAGAGTGTAGAAATGTCCCCACCAGGATATAGGAACAAGTCTGTGTGTGTGTCTGTGTCATTTCCTGTGTGGTGTTTTCCCTCCAGAATATATTAATTACTTTCTTCATATTGCACTGAAACGCTTTAATTAAAGTTCTTTTAATTAAAGTTCCCTTTGTTCCGATTATCCGCTGGTAATTGATTCGATTTGTCTCCGCGGGTGTATCGGACCTCTACTTAGTTAATGAATTAATTGATCAACCTTCAGTGTATTTTGGGTTGGTAAGAGGATTTTGACATCTTACCGCTTTAATCTTGCTCTGGCTGGAAATTGGAGGATTTTGCAGCGGCTGGAGATCTGAAAAAATCCTGAGCTCATGCAAGAAATGCAGCACTAACTGACTGTTAGGAGTTCCACGTTAAAAATACTATCGTCATTTATAGTAAATACTACACTATACTATAACCATACCATTCCGCTATAGTACAGTCTTAAATTGATATGTTGTGGTGATTCTACAGTTGCTATAGTAACACAACAACTATAGTAATTGTTCTGTTGTAGTGATTCAACGGTTGCTATGGTAACAACAACTATATCAATTGATTTGTTGTGGTAATTCTAAAGTTGCTATGGTAACACAACAACTATAGTAATTGTTCTGTTGTGGTGATTCTACAGTTGCTATGGTAACAAAACAACTATAGTGATTGTTCTGTTGTGGTGATTCTACAGTTGCTATAGTAACACAACAGTTGTAGTAATCGTTCTGTTGTTGTGATTCTAAAGTTGCTATGGCAACACAACAACTATAGTGATTGTTCTGTTGTGGTGACTCTATATTTGCTATAGTAACACAACAACTATGGTAATTGATCTGTTGTGGTGATTCTAAAGTTGCTATGGCAACACAACAACTATAGTGATTGTTCTGTTGTAGTGATTCTACAGTTGCTATAGTAACAACAACTATAGCAATTGATTTGTTGTGGTAATTCTAGTTGCTATGGTAACACAACAACTGTAGTAATTGACCTGTTGTGGTGATTCAACAGTTGCTATGGTAACACAACAACTATGTAATTGCTCTGTTGTGGTGATTCTACAGTTGCTATGGTAACAACAACTATAGTGATTGTTCTGTTGTGGTGATTCTATAGTTGCTATAGTAACACAACAATTATAGTAATTGATCTGTTGCAGTGATTCTACAGTTGCTATGGTAACACAACAACTATAGCAATTGATTTGCTGTGGTGATTCTATAGTTGCTATGGTAACACAAAAACTATAGTAATTGATCTGTTGCAGTAATTCTACAGTTGCTATGGTAACACAACAACTACAGTAATTAATCTGTTGTAGATATTCTACAGTTGCTATGGTAACACAACCACTATAGCAATTGATTTGTTGCAGTGATTCTACAGTTGCTATGGCAACACAACAACTATAGTAATTGTTCTGTTGTGGTGATTCTACAGTTGCTATGGTAACACAACAACTATAGTAATTAATCTGTTAAGGTGATTCTACAGTTGCTATGGTAATGCAGCTACTATAGTAATATAAAACAATGAGCCAATACTGTAGTTTCAACAAATATTTCACCACAATACGCCACAGTTTACTCTAGTAAAAACTCAAATATACAAAAGTATTTATTATCGTTAATCAATCCACTATACACACTGTAAAAAAAATGCCGGGTTGTTGTAACCCAATGTTAGGTCAAATATGGACTTGGGTCAAATATGGACAAACCCAACATCGGGTTCATTACATTTTTTAACCCATTGCTTGGGTTGGTCCATAGCTTACCCAATGCTGGCTTACAACAACCCAGCATTTGTTTAGAGTGTGTATGTTTTAGCATTCATTCACAAGTAATTGTAAACACTTTTCTGTTAATTCTGTTTAGCTTTCAAAAAATATATAAAATAAAATAAGATTTAAAATATATATTTAATTTTAGGTGTCACAGTGGCGTAGTGAGTAGCACGTTAGCCTCACAGCAAGAAGGTCGCTGGTTTGAGCCTCGGCTGGGTCAGTTGGTGTTTCTGTGTGGAGTTTGCATGTTCTCCCCGTGTTGGTGTGGGTTTCCTCCGGGTGCTCTGTTTTCCAGTCCAGACACATGCGGTACAGGTGAATTGGGTGAGCTAAATTGTCCGTAGTGTATGAGTGTGTGTGGATGTTTCCCAGAGATGGGTTGCAGCTGGAAGAGCATCTGCTGCGTAAAACAATTGCTGGATAAGTTGGCGGTTCATTCTGCTGTGGCGACCTCAGATTAATAAAGGGACTAAACTGAAAAGAAAATAAATGAATAAATAAATATTTAATTATATATATATATTTGTATAAAATGATCATAATTATTCGTACATTATAGACAATTCCGACCACTGGGTAAATTTTGTACTAATATTTTATGAATAAAGCTATAGATTCAGTAAATTAACCCAACGGCAGTCCATAATGTACCCAGAGTGAGTTAGAAAAACTGCATCTTTGGAGTGTAGGCCTAATAAATAAGCAGACAACTTGTACACAGACTCAAGAATCACCATTTCTCAGTACATCACACCTGCTGTTTCTGATTTATATTTAACGAGGTGAGATTGCATCTGGAATTTTTCATAAAGCAAACACAAGTGCTTTAGGATAAGAACATGTAAACAAATCACTAAAGCGCAATAGTGTGTGTCTGAAGCAGCCAGCAGGAGAGGCAGATGAGCTGCTGATGTGGAGACGTGTGTGATTGTTATAGTCTGACTTTAGCTTTAAACTGAAGCTGGTGACAGAGCGCCATCTAGCGGACAGCAGTGCTACTGAACTGGCAAAATCGGTAACGACTAGCACCAATAAATATGACATTTACACATGACAAATGTGTCGCTAAATTCCGGTTCTAATGTCTATCCCTACCCTAATACTAAACCTAACCCTCACAGAAGCCTAAAAATAGTCATTATTCTTGTACAGTGTCACAAATATCACAACTGTATCCCTTCTAGACTTTACCGTAGTTGTTGTTTCTAGAAGGGATACAGCTCCATCCAGAAATGAACAACAGCTATTTATATTATTTATTAAATTACCTATTGCATCGTGTTTTATTGACGTTTTCCCCTTACCACAACAGTCAACCTGCCCCTCACAGTAACGTAAAATAGTTATTATTCTTGTCAATGTCCCAAATGTTGTGCCGCAGCTGTATCCCTTCTAAGCTATCCATTTGCAGGATCTGAAGTCCAGTTTTAAATCTGAAGTGAACGTGAAGAATCCTTCCTGATAATCTGATTATCTTCTCAATGCGATCATAAATTAAATTAAAATAAAATAATATAGTAAACATCGGTTTGCAGTTTTGTTCAGCTAACCACGCGTTTACGTTTAAGTCGCGTTTACGATATGGCGCGTTGCTCGTATGTACAAAACAATAAAACAAACAAACTGATTGCTTTATTTAACACTTCACTCGGACATTTTGTCAAATGCTAATCTGATTCGTTATACTTTCCTTATATTTCGTTATGTTTTTGCATATAGGCTGGCATCAGGAAACCATGCCGTGTTTGAGCATTAGCATGCTACCTGAACTTATTCAACACAGATTTTTATACAAGTATTTTGATTTAGATTAAATTACTTTTGAAGATTTGAATCAAACACTTATTTATTGAATCAAAGACTTCATATCAAAGATTTCCCAGCAAAAAAAAAACAGTTTAAACCAGCCTGGTTAGCTTGTTTTAGCTGGTCAACCAGCCTGCTTTTAGAGGGGTTTTGGCCATTTCCAGGCTTGTTTCCAGCCATATCCAGCCTGGTCTAAGCTGGTCAGGCAGGAAAATGACCAGCTAAAACCAGCATAAACCAGCCTGGTTTAAGCTGGACATAGCTGGTTTTGGCTGGGCTCCTAGCCTAATTAGGCTGATCAAGCTGGTTTTAGCTGGTCGTCTCCCAGCCTGACCAGCTAAGGCTAGGCAGTGGTCGATAACCGTTTTCAAGGTACCGCGGTTTGGTTCAAGTCAAGGTTTTCATACCACCAAATTTTCTGCTATGTGTGAGATTTTTTTATTTCCTCACTGTAAAAAATCCAACTCACAGTTTAAAATTGTAAGTTAGGTGGACATATTTTTAAGCTCAGAGTTTAATTCACTCATAAAATGATTTACCTGCATTTTTGGAACTGTCTGTTCAATAAAACTCCAAAATTCAGTTGAGGAGACTTTACATTTTGGTTTCTCCATATCTTCAAAAAATAAAAAGTTGAGTTAACTTAAAATGTTAAAGCAACCGGCTGCAAAGATATTTTGAGTTTGTTAAGCTTCATTGTTTGAAGTTGTGCCAATTATTCTGTAAAGTATAATTGACTTAAACCAGCCTTTTTCGGTCAACTTAAAAAAATAATTTGGCACAACTTCAACCACTGAAGCTCAATAAACTCAAAATTTCTTTGCAGCCGGTTGCTTTAGAATTTTAAGTTAAGTTAACTTTTTATTTTTTATAGTGCTTTATTTTATTTTATTTATTTATTTATTTAATTTTTTTGGTGTAAATTGTACAGAAATTTGTGTTTTTGAAACAAATGAAGACAGCAGAAGTCAATGATTCACTTGATTTATTCCGCCTGACATGTTTACTGCCCCAAAATACTTTACATGTTTCTCAAAATAAAATATATTGTGTTCAAAGGGGGAAAAGGTTTTGTTGTTTAGTCAGACTTTTAAAAAGAATATATTTTAGAGCAGTAAACACAATACCATCATACTGTGAAACCGTGATATTTTTATCCAAGGTTATCATACCGTCAGAATCTTATACCGGCCCATGCCTAGCTAAGGCCAGGCTGGAAATGTCTGGAAAGCAGCCTGGAAAAGACCAAAACCCCTCTTAAACCAGGTTGACCAGCTAAAATTACATTACATTAAATAACAGAGGTGTCACTTTAACAATGTACACATCTAACGTTATAATGAAGCATTCGACTGCTCTCCTCACGCTTTATGCTCACTTAGGACAAAATTAGTTGTGTTCGAAAAAAACCCCATCAAGATCACCATCTTTAGCTGTTATTATTATTAATGATGTGTATATGTCTGTTCAAACACAACCTAAACCCAGACTCTCGCTACGCTTCACATGTGCAGAATCCGTTTGTGAAACAGCGTCTGTTCATCACTATGGAGCGCGTCTGACAGTCACGCACCGCTTTATGACTGTACTGAGGATTGCACAGGAGGAGCGACGGCACCTGTAATGAAAAGGAAAGGGAATCCCGCCGTTTTTATATTTATTTCAAAGTGTTTCATGTCTAAATAAAGCGAAAGCACAGAACTGACTCACATTTAAGAGCAAGGGGCGCCCCCTGGTGGTGCGGCGGTATGGGTAGCGTATAGGGAGGATCGGCTCTTTAATGTTTATCACCACCCTTCAGAGAAAGACTGAAAATACTGGAGAAATACGGGAAAACACCTTTACTGGATGATAGCGGGATAGAGCTGTACAATACAGGAGAATCCCGGGATAAACGGGAGGGTTGACAGGTATTATTTAGTGCACAGAACACAGAAGTACACAGAACACTCTAAAATAAAAGTAAAGACACGGTCTCATCACAAACTCCCTCGGTTAGCTCATCATCACCCCTGACTGCGGTGGAAATTATTACACTGCTGATTAAATTAGTGAAAGCAATCACAATCTCTTAAAGCACGTTAATTGGGAGAATTTATTTATCCCGGCTGACGGCTTTACGCGTGTTTGATTAAGTATTATAAGGTTTGTTTTGGGGATTTAGCATAATATGTGTTTAAATCTTGCTCAGAGTGATCTGGCGGCCCATTAACGATCATAATAAACTCTTTTTAAAAGCGCCTCGCGTTATGATTGATGAGCCGGGAGATGTGCAGCTCTGGCCGGATGACAAACACACAGGATGCGAACGCAGAGGCACACATAAATCTGCAGGAGCCGTGCTGGAGAACTTACACAGAGGTCAGAACAACTTTATGAGCGGAAACACACACACACACACACATATATATTCATACACACACGCATATTCACACGTAAACACATATATTCACACACACACACACACACACACACACACACACACACACACACACACACACACACACACACACACACA
>CAIGQQ010033701.1:7905097-7916280 GCA_903798035.1 Danio albolineatus
CAACAGATTATTACTATAGTTGTGTTACCATAGCAACTGTAGAATCACCGCAACAGATTATTACTATAGTTGTGTTACCATAGCAACTGTATAATCACCACAACAGATTAATTACTAGAGTTGTTGTGTTACCATAGCAACTGTAGAATCACCACAATATATTATTACTAGATTTGTTGTGTTACCATAGCAACTAGAATCACCACAATAGATTAATTATTACTATATTTGTTGTGTTACCATAGCAACTGTAGAATCACCACAACAGATTATTAATATAGTTGTTGTGTTGCCATAGCAACTGTAGAATCACCACAACAGATTAATCACTATAGTTGTTGTGCTACCATAGCAACTGTAGAATCACCACAACAGATTAATCACTATAGTTGTTGTGCTACCATAGCAACTGTAGAATCACCACAACAGATTAATCATTGCTGTAGTTGCTGTTACCATAGCAACTGTAGAATCACCACAACAGATTAATTATTGCTATAGTTGTTTTGTTACCATAGCAACTGTAGAATCACCACAAAATATTAATTATTCTAGTTGTAGTGTTACCATAGCAATTGTAGAATAACCACTACAGATTATTACTTTAGTTGTTGTGTTACCATAGCAACTGTAGAATCTTCAAAACAGATTCATTATTACTATAGTTTTTGTGTTACCATAGCAACTGTAGAATCTCCACAACATATTATTACTAGATATGTTGTTACCATAGCAACTGTAGAATCACCACAACAGATTTATTGTTACTATTGTTGTTGTTACCATAGCAACTGTAATATAATAATATAATTTGCAGTTGCACAACAGCATTATTCGACTGCATTATTCAGCCGTTTACCTGTTACGCAAAACACACTGCTTCTGTATTGCACAATAATAGTGGCTGAAATCTATATTTTTCTTAATGATTGTGCTTCCAGAAGCCCGTCAGAAATCTCGTTCTGCTTTTACAGAAGCCGTGTTTGCAGTCATACTGACAGACTGTATTTATTTATACGTTATTTATTTATTCATACCAAGCTAGCTCAGTTAAGCGCTCGGTCTGCATGAAATTAAAATGTAGAGTGTTTATTTTGCTAGCACACACTGTTCGTCTTACGGTGAACTATTAATCTGTTCAAGTTACTCCACTGGAAAATAAATAATTACGTTTTTGGTTCATATTTAATCAAATTTTGCTTCTGCTCTGGAACAGCGGTCCCACTCTGATGATTCTCCATATGTTAGTGAACGAATGAGAGGCGTGGCTTATAAATAAACCCCACCCCTACTACTTAAAATTCCATGTCAGATTGAAAAAATGTCATCAGACTGGAATAAAAGTCTGCGATGACTGTTGTTTTTTAATAAAAAAAAGATATAAACAGTTTGATTTGTTGTTGTTTTTCCTCAAGATATGAGCTGAAGTTTACATTTTTTTGGCATTTAAAATCAAAAATTACAAACAAATAAATAATGTAAATTACAAAGCAATTAAAATTCATGTAAAACAGACATAAAAGTAGTACAAACCATAGAAAGATTACATTTTTACAATATGAAAAACATGAATTAAATGTATTATAGTATAACAAGGGTGATGTGTGGTTGTTGCTAGAAGGGATACAGCTGTGGTCGGAAGTAATGAGTATTATTCATATTATTGATTAAATTACCCATTCATTGTATTTCATTAAAGTCTACCCATAACCCAACCCTCACAGTACTGTACTTATACCGGGTATTATTCACATTATATATTAAATTACCTATTAAATTGTATTTTATTAACATCTACCCCTAGACTAACCCTAAACCTGCCCCTCACAGTACTGTAAATCAGTAATCATACTTAATAGTATTTAGATTATTTATTAAATTACACATTAAATGTGTGGTTTATTAATGTCTACCTCCAAACCTCACATTAATGTAAAAAAATATAAACTTTTGTTGTTCAGCGGGCGACACAGTGTCTTAGTGGTTAGCACTGTGGCCTCAGAGCAAGAAGGTTGCTGGTTCGAGTCCCAGCTGGGTCAGTTGGTGTTTCTGAGTCTGCATGTTCTCCCGGTGTTAATGTGGGTTTCCTCCGGGTGCTCCGGTTTCCCCCACAGTCCAAACACATGCGCTATAGGGGAACTGATGAACTACATTGGCCCTAGTGTGTGAATGAGAGTGTATGGGTGTTTCCTAGTGATGGGTTGCAGCTGGAAAGGCGTGCACTGTGTAAAACATATGCTGGAATAGTTGGCGGTTCATTCCGCTGTGGCAACCCCTGATGGATAAAGGGACTAAGCTGAAGGAAAATTAATGAATGTTGTACACAGTGTCACAAAAATTCTGTTATATTGATGCAAGTATCCTTAGCTGTATCCCTTCAAGACATTACCTAGTATTCAGCAGCTGTATCCCTTCTAGCCATAACCTAGTATCCAGTAGCTGTATCCCTTTTACACTTGGAAGTGATAGAAGGTAGTGATGGACTCTATCAATACCAGGAGGTGTGTGCATTTGTTACAGTGTGTGTGTGCTGTGTTTGTCCCCCATGTGCCCTCTGCTGGTGTGTGCTGGACCTGCAGGAACACACTGGCCAACAGCTGCGGGACTGGGATCCGCTCCTCCACCAGTGACCCCAGCCGGAAACCTCTGGACAGTCGAGTGCTGAACGCCGTCAAGCGTACGTAAACTTTGCACCCTTAAATACATGCTTCATATTACTGTTATTATATTTATTTGTTTATATTACTGTAGTTGTGTTCCCGTAGCAACTGTAGAATCACCACAACATATTAATTATTACTAGATTATGCTGAGTTACCATAGCAACTGTAGAATCACCACAACAGATTATTACTATAGTTGTTGTGCTACCATAGCAACTAGAATCACCACAATATATTTATCATTACTATAGTTGTTGTGTTACCATAGCAACTGTAAAATCACCACAACATATTATATATTAATAGATATGCTGAGTTACCATAGCAACTGTAGAATCACCACAACAGATTTATCATTACTGTTTTTGTGTTACCATAGCAACTGTAGTCACAATATATTAATTATTACTAGATATGCTGAGTTACCATAGCAACTGTAGAATCACCACAACAGATTAATTATTACTATATATGTAATGTTACCGTAGCAACTGTAGAATCACTACAACATACTATTACTAGATATCTTGTGTTACCATAGCAACTGTAGAATCACCACAACAGGTTAATTACTATAGTTGTTGTGTTACCTTAGCAACTGTAGTCACAACATTCATTCATTCATTCATTCATTTTCTTTTCGGCTTAGTCCCTTTATTAATCCGGGGTCGCCACAGCGGATTGAACCGCCAACTTATCCAGCATTTGTTTTACGCAGCGGATGCCCTTCCAGCCACAACCCATCTCTGGGAAATAGTCACAACATATTAATTATTACTAGATATGCTGAGTGACCATAGCAACCGTATAATCATTACAACAGATTTATTATTACTGTTGTTGTTGTGTTACCATAGCAACTGTAGAATCACCACACCATATTAATTATCAATAGATATGCTGAGTTACCATAGCAACTGTAGAATCACCACAACAGATTATTACTATATATGTAATGTTACCATAGCAACTGTAGAATCACTACAACAGAATTATCATTACTGTTGTTGTGTTACCATGGCAACTGTAGTCACAATATATTCATTATTACTAGATATGTTGAGTTGCCATAGCAACTGTAGAATCACCACAATAGATTAATTATTACTATATATGTAATGTTACCATAGCAACTGTAGAATCACTACGACAGATTTATCATTACTGTTGTTGTGTTACCATAGCAACTGTAGTCACATATTATTACTAAATATGCTGAGTTACCATAGCAACTGTAGAATCACAACAGATTTATCATTACTATTGTTGTTGTGTTACCATAGCAACTGTAGAATCACCACAACAGATTAATTATTACTATAGTTGGTGTTACCATAGCAACTAGAATCACCACAGCAGATTAATTGTTACTATATATGTTGTGTTACCATAGCAACTGTACAATCACCACAACACATCAACTCTAAATAACAAACACATTTGTTTGCAGTCTATGTGTTGCACTTTAAAGCTCTTCTTAATGAACACTCTCTCTCTCCCTCTCTCTCTCTCTCTCTCTCTCTCTCTCTCTCTCTCTCTCTCTCTCCTGTAGTTTACTGTCAGAACTTTGCTCCCAGCTTTAAGGAGAGTGAGATGAATGTGATCGCGGCCGACATGTGCACTAATGCGCGGCGCGTGCGCAAACGCTGGCTGCCCAAGATCCAGTCCATGCTGCCGGACGGGATGGAGGTGTACCAGGGCTCGGGCGCGGGACCGTGTGCAGGAGCGGGTCTGGGTGTTCCCCTGCCCTTCGAGATGGACTTTAAAAACCTGCTCCCCCCGGGCCTGAGTCTGTACGGCGAGCGCAGGGAGCCCAGCAGGACTGACCCGCCGCTGGACGGAGACCCACAGCAGCACACTGGAGACCCAGAGGAGGCCCTGGGGGAGGGGTTTAGCCAGAGTGGGGGAGGGGCTGAGGAGGCCACGCCCCCTGATGGACAGCAGGAGGAGGAGGAGTTTGTGGATGAGCTGAGAGTGAACAGACCATGAGCAGCCGGTCAGACTGAAGGAGAAACACACACACACATATGTACATATGCATACACACACACACATACACATATTTACAATTCTACACATACAGACATGCATGTACATATACACACATATAAATATACATACACATTTGTACACAAACACATATACACACGTATAGGCACACCCAAACAAACATAGACACACACATACACAACAAGTACATATACAGTATATATATGCAAGCACATACACACTCACTCACATACATACACATACAGTATACACACACACACACCCACAGTAAACACTCTGCAGGATCATGAGCTGCTGTGGTGAAATCCAGCCGGCGCTGCAGCAGATGACCTTCATTGTGAAACTCAGATATCACGTTCTGCTTTTACCCGTTCTTCAGATCACTTTGCCATAAATACAGCTCAGACTCTCCCAAAACCATGACCAGATCAGCTGACAGCCCCAAATCAAGAGGAGCAGAGCGAGGATACAGTCAGCAGAATCAAATCAAGCATGTAAATAAACCTAACATAAAGCCAATCTTTCCAAAGTTCACAAAAAAATCCCAAATTTTGTGACTTTGCTGCGATTAAATCAGGTTATTGGAGCCGCTGACTGTAGTATTGGTAACCTAGCAACAGCAAACTGCAATTAAATTAGATGATTATTATTTTTACACTATTTCTGTTATATTTTTTATCTGGAGAAATTCTTAAATCTTATAATTTCACTTTAAATTAAAAATAAATAAACTAAAACGGCTGTGGTTGATATTATTAGCCCCTTTCAGAAACTATTATATGCAAAACATATATATTAGTATTAATGTGGTCACGTTGGTCATCATTTCTCTGATCTGGTCATGTTCTATGCAGAGCTTCATCTCTATTTGGGGAAATTGTCGTTTTAATTGATAATCCATTGCCAAACTGATACATATTGTGAGATTTAAAGAGACGGTTCACCTATTTTCTCATCCTCCGCTTTTTGGAGTGTACTGTTCCTTTAAGAGACATTTCATCTTTCATATTGCTGTAGTTTTCAGTGTTAGGACACACACACACACACACACACACACACTCGCACAACCACTCACACACATGCACATACTGTACACATGCACATATAGAGACAAACACACACACACATGCAACACTACACAATAACAAACACACACACATGCAACACTACACAGGAACAAACACACACACACACACACACACACAAACATGCAATACTGTACAAATGCACATACACCGACAAACACACAATGAGACAGGCATATACACACTCTTACTAACACATGCAGTACTGTAAACACAGGCATTCACACACACAAATGCACATTCGCTTGCTTACACACACACACATACACACACACACTCTCCTGCTTGCATGCCAAATCAGAGCCAGATCTCTTCAGCCTCTATAGTCTGCATCCCTGAACAGCGAAGAGAATCAGCTGATCTGGAGTCAGTCCGTCTGCGGGATCAGCTGATCTGGAGTCAGTCCGTCTGCGGGATCCGCTGATCTGGAGTCAGTCCGTCTGCGGGATCAGCTGATCTGGAGTCAGTCCGTCTGCAGGATCCGCTGATCTGGAGTCAGTCCGTCTGCGGGATCCGCTGATCTGGAGTCAGTCCGTCTGCAGTATCAGCTGATCTGGAGTCAGTCCGTCTGCGGGATCAGCTGATCTGGAGTCAGTCCGTCTGCAGTATCCGCTGATCTGGAGTTAGTCCACCTGCGGGATCAGCTGATCTGGAGTCAGTCCGTCTGCAGTATCAGCTGATCTGGAGTCAGTCCGTCTGCGGGATCAGCTGATCTGGAGTCAGTCTGTGAGATGCTACACGTGGTCTTCTTTAATTTGCACTCGATGGCTTTGGGACGATGGGCGATGGACCTGCTGGAGACTGTGGAACTGCTCTCTTCATCTGTTTTTGTTGTTCTCTACATGTTTCTGTCTAATGCACTAGCTAGAGCACACTAACAGACACCCTACAAGCTCCAGAACTGCACTAATGAGGGAGTCCCAGAGAAATGGCCTTAACAAAAGCACTTAAATCTGACATGTGGACAGTGAAGATGAGCTGGATGTGTTTAATGATGTCTCTGATAGGAGGTCTTCTGTTCATGAAGGCTGCATCTCAAAAAACAGGAGTGTGTGAGTCTGGACCACCATGAGGGTTCATCTTTTCATATTGAGCATAATCTGAAAGCTGCGTAAAGGAGTTTTGCATTGATCTATGGGTGGTCAGGACAATATTTGGCAACTATTTAAATATAGGAGGGTGCAAAACATGTAAATATGAGGAAATTATCTTTAAAGTTGTGCAAATGCTGAGCTTGGCGATGCATATTACTGATCAAACATTAGGTTCATGCAAAAAAGGCTTTTCTTACTTGGAGTTTTAGTCTAAATATCTAAATATTCTTGAATCAAGAAGCGTTTTCTAGACAAGCAGAAGATATTGTGTTATTTTCAGAAATAACGAGTCAAAATAAAATGTGTTTATCCTTAAAGAGCCCCTATTATACATTAAAAAGAGTCATATTTTGGTTTTGGGGGTCTCCACAGCAGGCTGATCTGCATGCATGGTCAAAAAAACACTTTCATTGTCTTATAATCTGCATTATTTTTCCCTCATTATCCCAGCGACTCCTATATGAATCGTTCAGTGCTTCATTTGTTCCCAAACCCCTCCTTAGCGCGATGCTAAACTGCGCTGATTGGACCGATGACCCAGTCTGTTGCTGGTCGACATCATTCAGCGTAAGAGAACGCCCACCACGGCTTATCAATACTAAAGTAGTCATAGTGTGTGCGTGAGGATATCTGCTAACACTCATTTTTCCCGGGAGTCGCCCGTATTTCAGACACCTCACCCCCGAAACTAACCCCTCGGTCTCCCAGCATATCACTCTATTCTTAACCAGAAGTAAAAACAGCGACACACATGCAGTATTAATGCACACAGCGGCAAAAGCTGAACCATTATGAAACAGGACCGCCGCACGTGTGTAGGAGAGCTGATGTAGCCATAGCAACGACAAACAGCAGAGGAACACGAGCTCACAAACGCATTTTAATCCGTAAACAAAGCGGCACGCGTCGCGTTTACAACGTGCTTTTAGACGCGATATGAGAATACAAGTTAACCAGAGACACTACAAGCGGTTACAAGATACAAAACACAATTAAATACATCATTTACAAGCTGGAGAAAACAATGAGGCGACCGTTTTAATCACACGCACTCACACTTGCTGGATAGCAGGCCAGATTCACCGTCAGGACACTGGGAAATGTCCCGCTGCTCCTTATGGCCAGTCCACCCCAGCATACATTAATAGTGTTTTCTGATCCTTCCTTTAACAAACGGTGCTCTGAATCCTCTGCTGTAAGCGTGTAGATTTCAGAAGCTCCTCAGAGGAACACAGCACAAGGCTGGGCTATAATGCTGAGGCGTTTCTGCAGAGATAAACCTCCACCACTGACTCTTCACAGTCTCATCTCTGGTTCATCTGCACACTTCCAGTAATATCCAGCTGAGCACATGTCTGCTACAGGGCTCTTCTCTGTGTGCCAGATGTAGCTGACTGACTCCAGTCCAAACCCTCTCCAGAAGGTTTTTACCTGCACAATCAAATTTTAAATCGCCCAATCTGGCAACCTTTGCTCGCCGCTGTTGTTTGTGGGCGGGGTTGGGGGTTTCGAATCTCCCGGGGCTGTGCGTGCACAAATGGGTGGGGCTTATGTTTTGTGTTCACGTCATGCCGAAACGGCTAAAGACTCGTAAGCACGGCGATTCGTTTGAGGAACTATGAGTCGACTCTTTTATAGATGAATCAATAGTGTTAAACACTGTCCACTTTTAGATTTAATGGCCAGCTGGACATTTCCCTGCACTCAGAGCTGCGGTACACACTGATGAAGATCATTCTCAAACACCCATAATAGGGGCTCTTTAAAACAAGCAGAATAATCCGCCAGTGAGGTATTATTCAATCATTTTCTCTTCGGCTTTGAACTAAATTGGCCGTAGTGTATGAGTGTGAGTGTGTATGGGTGTTTCCTACAAATATATGCTGGAATAGTTGGTGGTTCATTCCGCTGTGGTGACCCCAGATTGAAGGACTAAGCTGATAAGAAAATGAATGAATGAATAAAGTGACTTATGACTGTAATACTCACGAGGAGAACATGCAAACTCCAACACCGACTGACCCAGGGACTCGAACCAGCATCCTTCTTGCTGTGAGGCCACAGTGCTAACCACTGCACCACCGTCCTGCATATTATTTTTGCTTGTTTTTAAATATTAAAATAGGGTTAAGATTGCAGTATATCTCTTTCAACATTAACTTTGCCCAACACTGATGTTGATGTAAACATCTGCATTGACTTAACATCACGAATAAGTGCATCATTCATGCGCACAGTGTAAATAATCTTCTAAAGCAGCGCGACGATGGCTAAAACTCACAAAAGATGAACTACAGCTCACAGTATATACACTGAGAAATATTTGACTGTTTTTACAACACACTCTGGGCACAGTAGATAAAGCTGAGTTGTTTTTATCCCCATGTTTGGTCTAATTAAAGCAACCCAAAATTGTAAAACATCCAAAATCAGTGACACTTTTGAACCCTGCAGTTGTTTGTGTCCACATTTGACCCAATATACTTCAACCCAGCATTTGCAGAGTGCAAAATATGGACAAACAAACCACTGGGTTATTTTTTGGGGGGCAAAAGTTAACCCAGTATTTAGTGAATGGATATCTTACACCCAGTTTAAGTTGAAATAACCCAGCATTTTTAGAGTGTGTTAAACAAATGCAGCCTTGGTGAACAGAAGAGACTGAAACTAATCATAATTATTGATGAGTATCACACACACACACACACAAAAATAATACTCACCGACACACGTGAGGATGATTGTGTGTATTCACAGAATCTCCCAGAGAAATATTAAAGCTCTTCTGAATAAACCACTCTAATGAAATGCTGGGTCGTTTTACACTGTAAAACAAATGTTAATTAACAGGTTGCATATTTTGTGATTAACAGTTTATTTACATAATTTGCATTAAGTTAAAATTAATTATGCGTCATTATCTTAAATTATTCATTCATTCAGCTTAGTCCCTTTATTATTTTAGGATTGTCACAGTGGAATGAACCGCCAACTATTCCAGCATGTGTTTTACACAGCAGATGCACTTCCAGCTGCAACCCAGTGCTGCGAAACACCCATACACACTCATTCACACACACACACACACTCATACACTATAGTCAGTTTAGTTGATCAGTTCACCTATAGCGCATGTGTTTGGACTGAAACCGGAGCAGCCGGAGGAAACCCACACCAACACGGGGAGAACATGCAGACTCAGAAACACCAACTGACCCAGCCGAGGCTCGAACCAGCGACCTTCTTGCTGCAAGGCGATCGTGCTACCCACTGCGCCACCGTGACACCAATGTTAATTATGTAAACTAAAAAAACATGAATCACAAAATATTGAAAACTGTAGTTTTTTTTATTACAGTGTAACCCAACCGTTGGGTTAAAATGTGTCATTTAATTTGAATTGAAAGAAATTAACCCAATGGTGGGGTTTTTCCATATTTGACCCAATGCAGACCTTGAAAGTGATCATTTTAGAGTGTTTCTGAAGACTCGTCAGTGGCCTTGATTGATTGACAGCTGTCATGATTCTGATGAACTCCTCCACATTCTCCTGTTTAATTAACGTTAATGCTATTATTATTATTAGTTTGAGCATCAGTTCACTATGGAGTTATGTTCACGCCACAATTCTGTGCAAAAAATCATGTTTCATTCATTCTCCTTCAGCTTAGTTCCTTTATTCATCAGAGGTCACCACAGTGGAATGAACCGCCAACTATTCCAGCATGTGTTTTACACAGCCGATGGCCTTCCAGCTGCAACACAGTACTCAGGATCATGATTTGAGTGTTTAAAATGATATGTTGCATGCACGTTAACAATTCTACACACTAAAGATCATGTTTTGAGTGTGCACAATGGCTTGTTGTGTGCATGTCAACAATTTAGTGTGCAAAAGAGCATGCACAATGGATTTTTATGTGTGTGCAAACAATTCTGAGCACAAAATGTCATGTATTGAGTGCACAAAATGAAGTTTTGTGCTCATGTTAACAGTTAAAGATCACGTCTTGAGCGTGTAAAATTTGATGTTGCATGCATGTTAACAATTCTACACACAAGAGATCATATTTTAGCATGCCAAATGGCTTGTTGTGTGCACATTAACAATTTTGTGCACAATTAAACATGTTTTGAGCATACAAAATGACGCACGTTAACAATTTAGTGTGCAAAAGAGCATGCACAGTGGCTTGTTTTGTGGGTTCTAACAATTCTAAGCACATTATATCGTGTTTTGAGTGCACAAAATGAATTGTTGCTCACACGTTAACAGTTTAGTGGGCAAAAGATCACGTCTTGAGTGTGTAAAATTAGATGTTGCATGCTTG
>CAIGQQ010033701.1:7918826-7931826 GCA_903798035.1 Danio albolineatus
TACAGTAATCGATCTGTTGTGGTGATTCTACAGTTGCTATGGTAACACTACATCTACAGTTATATAAAATGACCCAATACTGTAGTTTCTTTTACAAGAATGAAGTATATTGTGCAATAACACCGCAGTTTACTGTAGTAAAAACTATTAGAGTTGATCAGTTCACAGTAGTTAATACTACACTAAGAACTGTTCATACTATACAGTACAGTATAATACACTTTACTGTAGTATTTACTATAAATTACTGTAGTGTTTTTTGATACGTTATGCAGAGATCAGAGATGGTGAGTGTTTGACACTACACTGTTTATTTCTGAAAGTGAGATGCAAACAACATATTAGTCAGCGAGTGATGCGGTCCGTCATTTCATGATTCATTATACTGTATGATGAGTACAGATGAAACACTTTACAGCCTTTGAATGTAATGAAGATTTTGAGGGTAAACACGGCAACAAAAAAGCTTTCTTACATGGAGGTTTTGTCTTGGTTTTAGTTCAAATATCTAAACATTCTTAAATAACGAAGCATTTTCTAGACAAGCAATGTTTTCAGTCAGAATTAGGGTTAGAGTTTCTTCTTAAAATATTTGGAAAAAAGCTTGATTAATTTTCTCGTTTTATGAAGAAACTGACTTAATTTTGAGTTGTTTTTTATTTTAAACAAAATCCTTTTTTTTTCTTTTATGGAGAAGCCAGCTTTTGACATTTTTTAAAAATACTCTTTTTTTAATGAAAAACTCAATTAATTTAGACTTTTTGCTAAGTTCTTTTTAGAGTTGTCCTTGCTTTTTTGAAGAAGCAGCTAATTTAGAGAAACTTAAGAGAAACTCACTTAATTTTAACTTTTTTTGTACTTTTTTAAGGTTATTTTCTGCCAGTTTGAACAAAAACACACAATTGTTTATCATTAATTTGCTTCATTTAATGAAAAACTAATTTAATGTTAATAATTCTAACCTTTAAGATTGTTTTACTTGTTTTTAAAGAGAAGCTCACTTAACTTTCACCCTTTTTAAACCTTTTTTTAGATTTTCATTATTATTTTGCTTGTTTCTGAGAGAAACTCACTTCATTTTGACGTTTTCTTTGCTTTTTTAGATTATTTTGCCAGTTTTAAGGAAAAAAAACATAATTGTGTAATTATTTTGCTTAATTTAATGAGAAACTATGTTTGTATTTCTAACTTTTAAGGTTGTTTTACCTGTTTTAAAGAGAAACTCACTTCATTTTGACCCTTTTTAAAACTTTTTTTAGATTTGTATTTTTATTTAGCTTGTTTCTAAGAGAAACTCGCTTCATTTTGACATTTTGTTTACTATTTTAGATTATTTTGATCTATTTGATTTATTTGTTTTGAGAAAAAACTTTTGTGTTTTGTTTTTGTGTAATTATTTTGCTTCATTTAATGAAAAACTCATTTACTGTTAATATTTTTAACTTTTAAGAATGTTTTGCTTGTTTTAAAAGAGAAACCCACTTAATTTTGACATTTTATTTGCTTTTTTTAGATTATTTTTCCAGTTTTAACAAAAAAAAATACATAATTGTGATTTTGTTTGTGTAATTATTTTGTTCATTTAATAAAAAACTAATTAAATATTATTTATTTTGTACTTTTAAGATTTATTTTAGCTTGTTTTAAAGAGAAACTCTCTTCCTTTTTCTCTGAAAACAACTCACAAAATATGACCAGTCCTAAAAAATGCTTCCTAAGTTAAAAATCTTTGTATTTTTGCACTATAAACACCCCAACACCTCACAGTAATACACTTTTTGTTGTTGTTGTTGCTGCAGTGCAGGTAAATGGTCTTCTTCACACAGATGCTGATGTCTGGTGTTGTTTCTGTGATGCTGATGGAGATGATTCTGCATTAATAATCTGCATGCTGTTCTTCTCAGATGTGCTCTGCGTACTGTACTGTACTTTACTGTACGTGTGTGTAAATAATGTCAGCACTTTATCAGCTCTCCGCGAGCTTCGACAATCAGAGCTGGAGCTTCTCAATGCTTTGCTTTAAAGACGATATAGAGTTAGTTCCTTCTGAAATTTATACTGAACCACTCGACTGCTTTTTTATGAAGTCAAATAATAATTCTGCCTCCTGCTACACGTCACCAATAAATCTCTTTCATTCCCAGAGTCCCGTGTGCATTTATAAGCCTCTTCTGCTCAACAAAACCTGCATTTATTTATTAGAAATTGCAGAAAAACAATACTAAAATATCTGAAATATTTGTTATTATTTTAAAAAGCTGTTTATTGTTGGAATATTAATTATATTTTAATTATTTTGGTCATTTTAAAGCTGATTTTTCTTACCAGCATCAGTACTCCAGTCAGTCGTGATGCTTCTAATAATAACATTTAGTTTATTTTCCAGCATATTTCTCAAGCATATGTTCTTATTTTTCAAGTATGTGTTCGGTTTGTATATTTTTATGTTTGTTTATTTTATTCATCATAATGTAAATGTAGATAAAGTCGATTTTTTCGGCTTTCATTGATGAAGAGCGACATTTATATCTGAAATAGAAATATTTGTGTGACATTATATGTCTTCATCATCATTTATCCTTTTAAAAGCATCATTAAAAAATAAAAATATTATTTAAATGTAGTTTTTTTTAACCTTTTTTATGACTTCAAGCTTTTTAGTTCAGATAAATGCTACGCTGTAAAACCCAACAGTCAGCTTTATCAAGTGAAATGAGTGTAGTCAACTCATATTCTACTGAAAGTTAACTCTACTCATCTGAAAAGAGTTTTGAACTCTGTGTTGAAGGTAATGAGTTAATTAAACACCTCATTACTTCAACTTAAATGAAGTAAGTTCACAATACTCAGGATTAGTGTTTTAACTCAAATATTTTGCAGCAATCGGTTTCCTCAAACGGTTTGAGTTGCCTTAACTCAATTGGGTTTGACAGTACTCAATTGGTTTGAGTTCTCCTCATTTATTGGGTTTACTGTGCTCAGATTGCTTCGTTTACTCAAACGGATTAAGTTCACAGCACTCATTAGCATTAGTTTTTGAACTTAAATGGTTTGTAGCAATCGGTTTCCTCAAATGGTTTGAGTTTCCTCAACTCAATTTACAGTGTGGGAATCATCAACGACATTACCCAACTATAATAAACATGATGATGATGATGATCATAATATTATTGACTTCATTAATGATGCTCAAAATATGCTTTTAAATCACTGGAATAAACAACATTTGAAATGTTAATTAATTGTAATTAATTAAGATGCAATAAGTCAAATATTATTTTATTTTCCTATTGTTACATTTATGTATTTATCGATCAATGTTAGCAGGTTTGGTTCTCCATATTTTTGCCTCCATATGTTTGATTTAAGGTAAAAGTATAATAAATAACAATACAGTGAAATAGTTACGTGAACTTAGCATGTGTGTCTCCTCCGTCGACCAGTTTTAGATGGGATACAGCTGCGGAGCATAACTTCAATATAGTGCAATAATAAACTGTACAGCATTAATTCATATTTTTACATCACTGTGAGGGGCAGGTGTTGAGCTGGGATAGGTGTAGATGTTAATTAAATACAATTTAATGTGAGATATAATAAATAATATAAATTATAGTTTTTTCACTACTATTACAGGGTAAGCTTTGGCT
Source organism: Danio albolineatus (assembly GCA_903798035.1). Classification (NCBI taxonomy): domain Eukaryota; kingdom Metazoa; phylum Chordata; class Actinopteri; order Cypriniformes; family Danionidae; genus Danio; species Danio albolineatus. The sequence goes on from CAIGQQ010033701.1 coordinate 7,922,477, forward strand.
GGAAAGGGGGTGTAGGTTAGTAAAACACAATTAATGGTTAATTTAATTATTTGTATAAATAATTCTCGTTATAATAGATGTTTTTCATTACTATGAGGGGTCAATGGGGTATGTAATAAAGTACATCTAGTTGATAATTGTATTAATAGTATAAATAATTCTTGTTATGATGACGGATTTTACATTACTATGAGGGTTGGGTTTAGGGTTAGAATGGGAGTATACGTTAATAAAACACAATTAATCGCTAATAATAAATAAAATTAATACTTCTCGTTAGCTTTCGGCCGCAGCTGTATCCCTTCTAGCGTCAACCCCAGTAGAGGTCGCTGGCAGAAATGAAGACGCACTTTTTCCGCTTCAAAACAAGCATGAGCGTCACTTCCTGCTGAAGTTCAGCGCGGGTTCGTGCTAACATGAGTTTGAGAAGAGCAGAATAAATTCATCAGTTTATTAATAACAGCTTTATTATCTTCACACCGAGCTATTATTGTTGTTGACGGCATTGGCGGGAATCTTCGCAAAGATGGCCGACGACCCGGACTCCATTCCTGAGAGAGAGATGAAGGTGAGCTTTAGCAGGAGAACGCAGAGTATTAATATTGATATTATTATGTTGTTATTAATATTAGTCTCTCTGTATGTGGTTGAGTTTGTTGTGTATAATCTATGTTGACGGTGGGATCCTGCCACTCGTGTGTGAACGCTTGCCCACGTGAATAACGATAAGCTACTATAGTAAAGTGTATTATACTGTATATATTATAGTAACGACAACTGTTTATTAAAGAATACTCCTGCATACTGTAGTATTAACTATAGTGAGCTGATAAACTGTAATAAATGCTGTAGTATACCTCAGATTTTACTACAGTAATCTGCGGTGTATTGTAATACACGTTAAAGTAACAGTTGTAGTAAACTACAGTATACTATAGAATCAAAACAGATTAATTCAGGTGTTTTTACTATCAAATGCTGCAGAAAGACTATAGTATTTACTGTAAATTTGCTATGGTATTTGTTTTAAGTGTTTCCTTTGACGTAAACTGACGCACTTTCACTTTTGTTATGATATATTGATAACATAAACAGGTACATTATTCATTTATTCATTCATTCATTTTCTTGTTGGCTTAGTCCCTTTATTAATCCGGGGTAGCCACAGCGGAGTGAACCGCCAGCTTATCCAGCATTTGTTTTTTACGCAGCGGATGCCCTTCCAGCTGCAGTACATTATTCAGTTTAACTTTATTTATCTTCACATTGAAATACTGTATTATTTGATATAAAGCAGCGTTTTTCCAGAAATTTTAGATATTATTAAATAAATTAGGCAATGGCAACTATATTTGGGTCAATGACATGACGCTAATTTTTTGTGTCCTTGTGATTTAAATGAAGTCAAAAAGGTCACAGTTTCAAAAAAAAAAAAGCAAATGACTTGCATACATTCTCTATTTTGAGGGCCAAGTCTAATTTTTTGGGTTTTAATCCATTTAAATATATTTTTAGGGGATTACTACAAGAATGTCTATGTGGTGTAACCAAAACAAATTGGTACCAAATAGTTTATCTTGTTTAAAAAAGGTGAAATTCTCAATGAAACATCATATCAGCTAGTTTGGCATAATTTTATATTAGACATATTTAATAGTAAATAAAGGTAAATATAGCATAATTTTTCTAAATATTAATAATAATTTGGGGAATTATGTCAAGATATCAAGTGTCAAGATGGTGTAACCCCCATTTATTGAGCCCACAGCCCCATTTTTGTTAATATTGTGCAGAAGACCATAAGACAGGAAACTGTATCACAGAGAAGGACCCTTGATAAGACTGATTGCTACATGCAAAGGATATTAACTCTTTTTAAAATGTGAGATATTCTGACCTTTTTAATGAGTGGTCAGATATTCTTATATACGTGTCAAATGGTAAGACCCCAAGAGTACAGTATAATTGGTCATTATTATAAAAATAAGTGTTATCGTTAAAAATTACATTTTAAAATATATTCCCACCAAGTCCATGTGCTTACACAGGTATTTTAATAATGCCTGTCAAATTGATTTTAAGTTGAAATGTCAAGCGGTGTCACTGGTTACACCATTTGACTCCAATTACACATCTTTCTGTTAGGGGCCAATTTAGTCAAATATCATCAGTTCATAATGCTAATTTAAAAATGCTATATAAATGATTCTACCATTTGGAACTATTTTGGGTACATAGTGTTGCATTATTTATTTATTTATTTATTGAGAAGGTGATGCTTAATCCACAACCTTACTATTAAAGCTCTTTAAACCTAGGATAATATAATTATGTTGCTATTATGTTGCTCAACATGAATGCTTTTTTAAAATGTTAATTCATGTTTCAGTTCACCTAATATAATGGACTCGCACACACACTCATACACTACGGCCAATTTAGTTTCTCCAATTCACCTATACCACAAGTCTTTTGACTGGAGGAAACCCATGCAAACTTAACACAAGAAGGCCTCCTGCTCCATCCATGACCTGAACCAGCAATCTTCTTGCTGTAAGGCAAACATGCTAACTTAGCCCTTTCAATATTAAAGTCAATATTATTACCCCCTTACAATTTTTTTCGATTGTGAACAGAACGATCCACTGTTATACAATGACTTGCCTAAAAAATCTTACTTGCCTAATTAACCTAATTCAATTCAATTCTTCTTAATTTGTATAGTGCTTTTACAATGTAGATTGTGTCAAAGCAGCTTCACTGCATTATAAACAATTGAAACAGTGTCAGTCCAGTGTTCAGTGTAGAAGTTCAGTTTAGTTCAGTGCGGTTTATTATTCACTGCTGAGAGTCCAAACACTGAAGAGTAATCCATCGATGCGCAGCTCTACAAGTCCCAAACCATGCAAGCCAGTGGCGACAGCGGAGGAAAAAACTTCATCAACTGGCAAAAGTGAAGAATTAAAAAACCTCATTAATTAACCTAGTTAAGCCTTTAAATGTCACTTTAAGCTGAATACTAGTATCTTGCAAAATAACTAGTGAAATATTATGTACTGTCATTATGACAAAGACAAAAAAGAAATTAGTTATTAGAATTAAGTCATTAAAACTAGAATTTAGAAACTAAAACTAGAATTTAGTCATTAAAACTATTATGTTTAGTAATTTGTTGAAGCAGCACTTGGGAAAAACTTTTAAAAGAGTTCAAATTTAACATAGGAGTGGTAACAATTTTGATGAGCCTCTGCTGACTGGGTGCTCACAGCCTTGAGTTCTGGAGGCTTTCATACTTGATGTGCTCACCGTTGTTGTACTATTATAAGTAACAACTGGAGGTGAATAGGATTAACTATAATGGCAAAAAGTATTAAAGTCAGGAGGTGCTAAATTAATTAATTTATCTATTAAAAAAAAAAATAGGTTGTAGATAAGTTTGGTGGAAACTCATTAAAATGTTTTTCTATACCTCGCTGTACGCCACCATTAGTCGGTCATGTATGTTTGCAAACATTGGCTCTCAGTCCTAGAACCAGGGCAACATCCAGAGCGGCAGCAGCTTTTATGTACCTGTCAGTGTTTGGCAAATTGCTCCTAAATAGCATAAAACTAAAAATAAAATAGTGGATATTTTTTCTTCTTTGTAATGTCAACTACTTTTTTTATTTTACTTCAACTGAAAAGAAACAGAGTGATGTAAAAGATGTTAAATGCTACACGTTTGTTTTAGTATTATTCTATTGATGATGGCCACAGATTTAATGGAAAGGATGTTATTACTTTACGTATTGAAGTTCAGCAACATGGTTTCATGGTTTTGAACACGTTTGTCAATGATAATCACCCCCCTCAGATATTGTTCCTCAACTGTCATTATAATATGAGACATAAGTACACCTTTCATCACCACAATGATTTCTTGTTGTCATTTTGGTCAGCATTTAAAAGAAAGTAAAACCACTTCAGCTGAAATTGTTGACTATAGTATTTGATATTCACTGTCAATTTCAGTCATTTTTGGCTGTTGAAGCAACACGGTCAGGTGGTGTAACTGGTTTGTGTCAATTGGTGTAACTAATATTTTTTTATAAAAATACAATTATATATGTGGAGATAATGTGAAATACAATTTAAAACACTTACTTTAGTGTAATAAAGTGTTTTTTAACAATTTGTACATAATTGGTCAAAGATTATTTAGAAATCAAGTTTGTTTTTAGCATGTGTCCGGCCAAATATTGCAAAAACTCATTAAAATGAACATTTAGACATAACACAAATAAAATAAATGTTGGTATGATATTTTAGAATGAATGCTTTATTTCTGTCAGTACACTTGCAGATCTTCTAGGAGGAGTAAAATATTTAATTTTTCCAATGTTTTGACAGTTGCACCATTTGACATTTTCAGGTACATTCAGGCCTAACATTTGTAAAAAATGGCGCAAATATTAGTTTTAATTACATAAAATCAACATGAACACAATCTGTGCATTTTAAAAAACATGATGGATGCTTTTAAATCATCTTTTTTTTAAAAAATTTCTCATCTTGCCGCACCTTATTTGTCACTGACCCATTTACCTCCGGCCCACTGGCTTCAATCAAGGTTGGTTTTTGGCCCTTGATAAGAAAAAGTTTGGGCGCCGCTGGTTTACATTATTACTATATTGCTGTCAAAATTAGACAAATGAAGGGGTTGTGTTTAGGACTGTCACGATATCTATTTTATGTTGTACGATATATTGCGCCAAAATATATCGCGATAAACGATATTATTGTCATTTTAAGACCGTTTTAAACTGCTCATTATATAATGCCAGAATGACAATATAATATCATCATATTGAAGTACACTCTTCCAAAGAACGCATCATATTTTATTTTAAAGAATATTTTATTTAATTATAGTCATATTAACAATTTAATAATTAGGCATTGGAATCAGAATGTGTAAACGCATATGCCAAACAAATGAATAATAATAAACATTAACCAAAAAAATGCAAAGTAAAAAGTAACAGAGAATGCGATATCTGCTACCAGATCTATTTTCAGTTGTCAGACACCCACATCAAAATATACTTTAGTCATTTATGGTAAATACTATAGTGTTTTTTTAACCATACTGACACTGACACCTCCGATAGAGATAGGAGAGAGGTTGTGCATTATGTATGGGCGATATATATTGCATCACCAAAAATCATTGAGGTCATGTCCATGTATTGTGCAATAAGTCGATGTATTGATTATTGTGACAGGCCTAGTTGTGTTTAGGTAGCACAGTCTATAAACATGCAGAAGACATCAACATCAGCTGGAGAGTGTGAAAGGTCAGATGTTCTGACTTCACATCACAGGCTTCAACAGTTAAAGCCAAATACAGCTTACATCACATCCACAAACAGTACAGAGAAGTTCATTTCAGTCAGTTTGGCTTGTTAGTGGAGTGTAAGAGATGCTTTCCTAACACACACACACACACACACTCGGCTGCTGTGCTCTTCTGAATGTGTTCAGGACTTCCAGTTCCGGCAGATGAAGAAGATCCGTGTGTTTGAGTCGTGTGCGGATCTGCCGAAGGAGCGCTGCAGTCTGCTCTGCGTCTCCAACAGGTACGGCCTGACCATCGCCGGCCGAGAGCGGACGCTGAAGCTGTTCTGGACCAGAGACGTGATCGCAGCCGGACGCACAGAAGGAAACCCGAATGACACCGGTGTGTGTTTATCTCTCTGTCTATATGTGTGTGGTGACTGTGCTGTGTTCACTCAGACTCACCCCTGTGTGTGTGTTCTCAGTGGAGTGCGCGTGTGCAGTGACGGCAGATATGGACGTGTGTCTCCATCATATTTCTCTGAGCAGTGACGAGCTCAGTCTGTGTGTGTGTGGATCGGGAGACGCCGCAGAGCTCATCATGCACTTCTACGACGTGCGCAGCCTCCTCAAGGTCAGTCTGTGCTCTTTACATGACTCCGCTTGATTCAGTCTGTGATTTAAACCTAATCTAAGACTATTTTCTGGTGCATAAAGCAAATCGAGTTGCACTTTTACAATTGCATTGACGAGAGAGGAAAAGGCAGATGTTACATTTCATAATACCAATAAAAATAAAGTAAAATACTACATGACATGCAACGTAAACATGTATTTTAATTCCTTTGCTTGACATCAAAATAACATTTAGTTTAACATTTCACAGTTTTCAGAACAGAAAAAGAAAAAAAAATGTGTATTTTTATTTATTTTTAATGTAATTACTAATTAACAATTTTATATATGTAAATTCCAGCGTTATGGATGTTACAATTGCATTAAAAACTCCAAACAAATTCATATAGAAAGTCCATGGTAACATTATACTGAAACATCTGTTTATATTTTCCAGAACTACTGACTACAGAGTTATAGAGCAGGAAAATATCAATCTGTAAACATGTTTTATACTTTAAATGAGGGAAATAAACATGCGTTATCGATGTGACCAAAAAAGCCTGCGTGTTCACAGTCTACAACACACTGTCGAAATTCTGTGAATGAAACTGCACAACCCAAAATAAATAATGATAATCTAAGGGGTAAGAGTCGACTCTCTACAGAACAAACATGATTGAGTTTACTTTATTTAACATTTTTGCATTTACTAGGAAAAAGCTTGGTTATGGATGTGACGTCTCTCTGTTATGGATGTGACCGATGTGAAATTGTCACTTGTATGACTTTGGTTAATCAAATATAATAGTTTGAAAACATTGACAGAGACATTTTTGAAGTCCTGTAAAACTCTTGCTTACACAAAACTTACATTTACATTACTTTACTTTACATTACTTTACATTTACAATTTACATTTACATTTACATACGTTTACATTTGTAAGGAATTGCATTGCTCATATATATTTATTTATTTATTTATATAAATGAATTACGGGGTAATCGCTATAAGCAACATTTAACGTCACGCCAAAATGAGTTTGTTAAAGTGAAACTGAAATGAGTGGCACATCTGAAATTTGCTTTGCAAATACAAACACATCTGTCATTCTAAACCAGTGCAGATGAGTGCTGCGTTAGTGCTTGATGTTTAGTGCATTATATACATCACATCTTACATTACTCACTTCACACCATTAGAAGCAAAACTAATATACTGGACAATAAACAACAAATTATTCTGCCAAAAACTGGTGCCTTCGTGTTATTGCTTTCCTGTTATAATCCATATATTTATTCATTCATTTCTTTTCGGCTTAGTCCCTTTATTAATCAGGGGGCGCCACAGTGGAATGATCCACCAAATTATCCAGCATATGTTTTATGCAGCGGACGCCTTTTCAGCTGCAAGCCATCACTGGGAAACACCCATACACACTCATTCTCTACGGACAATTTAGCCTACCCTATAGCGTATGTGTTTGGACTGTGGGGGAAACCCACACCAACACGGGGAGAACATGCAAACTCCACAGAAAAACACCAACAAACCCAGCCGAGGCTCGAACCAGCGACCTTCTTCTGACGCCGTATAATTCATATATGAATATTATTATATATTTTATCTATGTATCTATCTATCTATCGACAACAGTTCTGTCTGATTCTCGATTCTGATTGGCTGATAGCCATGCGATATTCTGCAATGTCAGCACTCGTACAGCCTCCTCGCCCTTCTGTATTACGCTGCCCACAGAGTGACAGCAGATCAATAAACTCACTACAGTTTGACAAATACTGCAGCTGTTGGACAACATCATGTACTGTTCAGGCTTTTTTTAAGCCAAGAATGTAGTTGTTTAGACTGCAACTGTGCAGTTTATTTATAAGGACAGCGTTTAATTTAAATACTTAGAATTTCGGAGCAGCGGTTAGTCTGTCATTGAGCAGAGCAAAGACTGTTGACGCTCCACCATAAGATGGCGACAGAGACTGCATAAACAATGCTTAGGGGAGAAAAGCTGATCAAATCGTTATAAAACAGGTAAGTGACATAATAAGTCGATCTCTCTCTCTTTTGTATGTTGTAGTGCTGTATTTATACCATAGTAATCTGCTTATGTTTGCTTTGCTTTGGCTTTTTCGGGGTTAATTACTGTGGTATCCTGATTTAAACAGAGGAACACTGGGAAATCTCTGTAGACTGATGACATTTCATGCCGTTCAGCCTTATAATCCTAAAACATGAGCAAAATCAGCTGTTTATCATCACTTTAGACATTACGCTAGAGAATCACTCAAACACTAGCTCTTCAGTGACCTTGGTGAATGAGCAGCGGTTTCTGCTGTTCTGTGGTCAGCTGCAGATGTGAATGAATGACGGAAGAAAGTAGTTCCTCATACAAAAGGATTTTGAGACTCTCTTGGTTTGATTAGTTTTTTTTTATAGACACAATTATGCCGTCAAACCGTTGTATAAACATAATATCACACTCGTAGCAGTGCGATATGGCTGTATATCATAACTGGTGGGACTCTAAGGCACTCGGTCAGTGCCAATATACAGCCATATCGCACTGCTACTCATATAATATAATCTCTTTATGGGTAAAGATCATGAGTGTGCTGAACAGCAGTGTGTGAATGCATGTTTTATGTGTGTGTGTGTGTTGTTTAGCAGGACGGACAGCAGAAGCTTCCCTTCTGCTCCTTCAGACCGCCGGTTTCCCCAAACACACTGGTTCAGGATCTGAAGTGGAGTCCGGTGGACGCGTCCCGTCTCGCCGTCTGTCTGTCTGACGGCAGTATGATGGTGCTGGACGTCCAGGACTCCGTCACTGTCGTCGCTCAGCTTCCAGCATCTACAGGAATCACCTGCGGTCAGTGTCTGCTGCGTTTATACTGTGTTTATAATGATTAATGTTATTGATAAGTTAGATTAATGGACTAAACTGTAATAAGGCGTAATAAATCTGTGAGTAAAGCAGCGTTTCCAGTCACTGAGAAACACGAGAGCACAAACTCCTCAGCTCCTCATTCACTAAATGTGTAGTTCATGCATATTTATCAGATATAAAGCTTATTGTGCACATCTTGGTGTTTCCATTAAGTATTTTTAATGCGATCAGTTCAAAATGTGCATTATAATAGGAGGATGGAAGCATAGCTAGTCCTGCATCTGTTTATCAGTGATGAATCATGTGTTCATCTATGTCTCTCTGGAACTGCAGTTTGCTGGAGTCCCAAAGGGAAGCAGGTTTCTGCTGGGAAACAAGACGCCACTGTGGTTCAGTTCACTCCGGTAAGTCTGTTCAGTTTAATTAAACTCAAGTGTACAGGGAGTGCAGAATTATTAGGCAAATGAGTGTTTTGAGCACATCATCCTCCTCTTTCTGCATGTTGTCTTCCTCCAAG
>CAIGQQ010033701.1:7947154-7952154 GCA_903798035.1 Danio albolineatus
TGTGTGTGTGTGTGTGTGTGTGTGTGTGTGTGTGTGTGTGTGTGTGTCAGTCTCTGCATGGAGACATCAGTGCGCTGAAGACCAGTCTGCTGGAGGGTTTCGCCGGGGCTGAGGAGGCGCGATCTCAGAGCGAACTCAACCAGGATAAAGATTACCTGCAGCTGCTCTACAAGAAACCCCTGGACCCGCGACGGGACGAGCAGCTCAAGGTCTCACACATTCATTCATTCATTTTCTTGTTGGCTTAGTCCCTTTATTAATCTGGGGTTGCCACAGCGGAATGAACCGCCAACTTTTCCAGCATATGTTTTATGTACCAGATGCTCTTCCAGCTGCAACCCATCACTGGGAAATACCCATACACTCTCATTCACACACACACACACACTATGAATAATTTAACCTACCAAGTTCACTGATACCACATGTGTTTGGACTGTGGGGGAAACCGGAGCACCCGGAGGAAACCCACACCAACACGGGGAGAACATGCACAGAAACACCAACTGACCCAGCCGGGACTCAAACCAATGCCCTTTATGCTGTGAGGCGATTGTACTACCCGCTGTGCCACCGTGACGCCGCAACATGATTCATTCATATTTATTATTTCCTAAGTGCTGTTAGATGGGACATTTTTCTCAGTATTTCCTATTATCTCATTGTATATGTTGAAATAAGTTATATTTGCTTTTATTTTCTGATGCATTTCTGTAGATTCTGATTGTTTTAATTATTATTTTTTCATTATTATTGTTATTATTGTTATTAATATTGTTGTTGTTGTTGTTGTTGTTGTTGTTATTATCATTATTGTTGTTGTTATTATTTTTAATGATAATATTAATATTATTGTTATTATTATTATCATTATTGTTGTTATTATTATTAATATTATCATTATTATTATTGTTATTATTATTTATATTATTATTATTATTATTATTATCGTTATTATTTGTTGTTATTATGAATAATATTGTCATTATTATTGTTGTTGTTTATCATTTTATTATTATCATTATTATTAACATTATTATTATTATTATTATTATTATCATTATTATTATTGTTATTATTATTAATATTATTATTGTTGTCATTGTTGTTGTTGTTGTTATTATTATTATTATTATTATCATCATCATCATTATTATTATTATTGTTATTATTATTATTATTATTAGTGTTGTTGTTATTATTATTATTATTATGATTATCATTATTATTGTTGTTATTAATAATAATAATATTATTATCATTATTATTATAATTATTATTGTTATTGTTATTATTTTAAGGTCACGAGTGGTCACATTAGGAGATAATCTTGTTCTTTTAGATTAGGTTTTAATGCAATAAAATGAAAAATATACATATGTGTAAAATATTCTATTATTACTTAGAGTTTTAGTCTTGTTTCTAGTCCAAATAAATTTAAAACTCTTAAATCAAGCATTTTTTTTTTTTAGACAAGCAAAACACATCGTCTTGTTTTCAGGCATAATGAGTCAAAATAAAGTGAGTTTTTGTCTCTCTATCTCTACAAGTGTATCTGTTCCCAGATTGAGTCAGGAATCATGACTGTGTGATAATAAATGTGTGTTTATTTAACAGGAGATCCGCCGCTTGTACCAGTATGTAAAGTTCGCTATGGAGGATGTGAACGATGTGCTGGACGTGGCGTGGGAAAAACACTTGGAGAAGAAGAAGAAGCAGCGGTGAGTTTGCGTTCATGAGCATGTTTTCGTCTGTCGCTATGGCTGAGCTGTTCCATTACCCTTCAGTTTGTGCAAGTTAAAGTGCACCTATTATGCAACACTCACTTCTATAAAGCCTAGTTTATACTCGACGCGTCCGCTAGTTCGCTTGAGTGCGCGCGGCAAATGTGACGTCATCGCAGAGTTTGCAGATGTTCGCTTTGGGTGTGCGCGACATGATTTCGGCTGGCGGAGCGCAGGGTATTTTTTGAGATTCGAGCGTACAGTGCACGCGGCGCCGCGTCTGAGTTGAGCTGAATATGAAACACTTTGAAGAGATTTTGTCTGAAACAGGCACGACTGCAGTGTTTCTCCTAGGTTTACAGGTTGGGGGGGGGGGATTTGGCATGGTGCGGTGCGGCGCGGCGCGACTCTTCAGACTTACACCGACACAAACACAAGGAGTCATGGTATTAGTTTCTTTCTTTTAATAACAGCAGTAACTAACTGAACAATTATTTAAATTGTACAACTGTACAAACTAAAAGTTAACATTTTTTTTTTAATTTACAAAGTGTGCAGCTTTTTCTGCCTGTTGGGAATGTTGTGCAGCACTAGGTGTAACACTGGTCATGGTTTTGTTCTCAAGGACCCCTCTCACCCTGCTCACAGACTGTTTTCTCTCCTGCCTTCCAGCAGGCGCTTCAGGCTTCCTCAGACAAAAACCAGCAGACTGATTTTGAGATACGCTAGTGTGGACGCGGATCATTTTCATGCTAAAACGCCGTTTTAAAACTAAAACGCACTAGTGTAAACGGGGCCTGAGGAACAGCTTTTTCCCCAGAGCTGTCTCCCTTTTGAACTCTGCCCCCCACTGACTCTTTTGACCCCCACACACACCCCCCACTCTCCTCATAACTTATACTCCTCACAGTCACTGCACTACTGAACATTTGCACATCTAAAAAAATTGCACATATTCATTGCACTGATTCACTTATCTGAACTGTACACACCCACTCTACATATGCATTTGTAATTGTTTATCTATCTGCACACTTTTGATTATTAATAAGCAACCTACATTGCACTGATTCACTTATCTGAGCTGTGCACACCCACTGTACATGTACATTTGTAATTGTTTATCTATCTGCACACTTATTATTAATATCAACCTGTACGTATAATCATTTATTGTAAATCTGGGCTCATAACTAATGCAACCTGTCTATAATGTTCATAGTACATCCATCTGTAAATATCACCATAGTTTTTCTATAACTGCATCTTATAATTTATACCTGTATCTGCACTTGCTTCTATTGCACTCCTGGTTAGACCTAAACTGCATTTCGTTGCTTTGTACTTGTACATGTGTAATGACAATAAAATTGAATCTAATCTAATCTAATCTAATGTTATGACACGTAATGGATTAAAAGTGTAGTTAAAGGTTAGCAATACAAATAATTTATTTAATATTCTATGGCCGGAAATGCAGTGGACATGCAGTACAACTAATTACAACTGATAAAGCAGAATTTCCCTTCAAAGCAACGTTGTTATTGCTGTCAGACGACATTCTGACACTCAGAGAGTGGCTGTGTGGGACTCGACCGTGCGCGATTCAGAGAGCAGAGATTTGTAAACGCGCGACCGTGTAGAGACAGAAAAGACATGCCGTTGTGTAAATGGGTGGATGGCGGGGCGTTGGATGCTGGAGGGGTGTCGCGGACGAAAATGAGGAGAGTTGCGGACTCGGGGAGATCGCGGAAAAAAGCGAAAGTGACCAGCGGACGGGGGAGGAGGACGGGGGAGGAGGGCGATAGGTAAAATGAGGTGCCGGATCAGATTTCAGAGAGGCCGGATTCGGATCCGGCGTGTTTCGGCACAAATTAAGCCCTGCATAGGCTATTTAGCTTGTTTATTAAATGAAGTTGTGATCTGGCACTATATAGAAAAAAACATTAGCTTGACTTTAATGGGGGGCGGGGAAAGCCGTTGGGAGGGCGGGGCGCCCCCCTAATACTATGGTAGGGGAAACACTGGACTGTACAGACATATTCATGATCAGTGACCACAGAGATAACCAGATGATCAATAATTCTTGGCTAGAAATAGCAACAGCAGTGAGAAAGGAGGAAAGCTTAAGTTTAAAGTTTTGGAAAAACCTGAGGGATGAGTTTATTAAAGCCAAAAGAGGCAGATGGAGACACAGCTACACCATTACTGAATATGTTTCTCCAGCAGTCACAGTTTTAACACTGATGTAGATATTACAACTGAATTTAAAACAATTTAATAATTACAAAACTATAATGAAGGAACAAATGATGTCTTTGATAACTGGACCGGAATATCTGAACCAAGCGGTTTACAACATGATGCCGTTTTTCTAGGCCTCATGGTGATAATGGTCAGGAATGTTGGATTATTATTGCCTTTTTAGCATGAGAAGAGGACAGAAACTAGCCAGACAGTAACGTGTAAATTGTGGAGCAGCTAAATAAATAAAAACATCTGTATTATTTAGTAAGTGTCCTTTTTGCTTTTATTCTAGTCATAATAAAAATATATATTAGTAGAGCAGCCCATGTTCTGCTGGCATTAATATTTTGATACACTTTAATAGGTAAAACTGTCTGAGATATGAACAAAAGCAAGTGATGCATCAAAGTTTGATAAAAAAAATGTTGAATGGTTAAAACTTTATAATCATTAAAATAATTTATAAAAATAATAAAAATAACTAGTTTAAAAAACATCAGTAATGTTAATGATATGACGTAGTTCCTGAAACTGTCTACTTCTCTGTTTATCCGTCTGACTGTACAGTCAGTTTCATTTGAGCGCCCCCTGTCGTTTTAAAGAATATCACAACAGCGAACGCAGCGAGTACAAAAGCCTCGTCCGTTTCGCGAGGTGCGCGCAGCAGCACCATCTCCAGCAGCCTCTGATGCTCAACATGAGCTAACTGTGTTTGTCATAATCAGACTTGATGAAGGAAACCCTTAGATTGACATTCTCCCTTTGTAGTGTCATCAGTAGGGGAAAGCCCCGCCCACTTGTTCCCCTCATTAGCATAAACAGCAGCCCTGAGTGAGAAGCAGCCGTCTGTCCATTAGCCATTAGAGTGTTTGAGCTGCTGAAGATGATGTCAGCATAGACTGAGAGGATTATAGATGTGGAGTTTTAGATGGAGCACAGATGGATATAACCTTTAATGTTTCTCAAATATTAGCAAACAATAGGGATCGTTAGATTGTCAGACTTTTTTGCATGAGCGAATCCCTCATG
>CAIGQQ010033701.1:7957154-7962505 GCA_903798035.1 Danio albolineatus
CTAAAATAATAAAATAATTCAGTTTACACAATAATATGACACTGATCAACACTGATAATAATCAATGATGTTTTTTAATCATCATATTAGTGTGATTTCTGATACATCATGTGACACTGACTACAGTTTACAGTCTATCTACACAGAAAACAGACATTTGCATTATAATAATAATAATTTACCATCTTTCTGTATTTTTTGATCTAATAAATACAGCATTGGTGAACAGACGTCTAGTAACAGAACATATCTAGTAATATGAGCTTATAAAAGATATAAAGAGTAAATAAATTTATAAATTATGTATATAATAATAAATAAATAAATATATAGTGAATAAATAAATGTATAAATGAAAAACAGATATATTATGTATAAATAAACAACTAAACATTTAGTAGTTTTCAGAAATCATGTTTATGTTGTACAATTGCAGGAACTGTTTAATTTTGTTGTTGTTGTGATTTTCAGAAATGATGTTATTATATTGTGTATTGCAAAAAAACAACAACAAAATTTCTATCCGTTTATGTAAACGACCTCTTCGTATGCTTTATTTGTGCACCATTGTTGTGCCATTCTGTAGAATGCATACTGAAAACAGTGTATTTGTAGCATGTTTTCTTTTAAAATGAATAATAATGATTGCTTCTGTGCATATAAACCCTGCTGGGTGTTTAAAATCAGCTCATAATGTCCTTTAAAGCATCACATCAATCAGCCAGAGTCATTATATAATGCAGTAATTAAGTTATTATCGACTCTGAAGCACACAGATGTCACTGTAAGCACATCTCTGACTCTTAATGTGCTGAACGTTCTGAATTATATAAGCGCTGCACAAGTCAACAATAGCTGCTTGTGTCCGCTTATTTTAATGTGTATTTGCCAATAATAAAAAATGTAAATGCTTAATGTAAATGCTAAGAGTGTTAGATGTATGCACACTACTGAATACATGATAATATTATTATTTATGCATTAATAATAAATGCACATAAACTCTGTGCTTCAGTGCTGTAGCTTCTCTCAGATGATCTGACCATACCTGTCAACCCTCCCGTTTCCCCCTGGATTCTCCTGTATTGTACAGCTCTATCCCGCTATCATCCTGTAAAAGTGTTTTCCCGTATTTCTCCAGTATTTTTAGTCTTTCTGTGAAGGGTGGCGATAAACATTAAAGAGCCGATCCTCCCTATACACAACCCATACCGCCGCACCACCAGGGGGCGCCCCTTGCTCTTAAATGTGAGTCAGTTCTGTGCTTTCGCTTTATTTAGGCATGAAACACTTTGAAATAAACATAAAAACGGCGGGATTCCCTTTCCTTTTCATTACAGGTGCCGTCGCTCCTCCTGTGCAATCCTCAAAACAGTCATAAAGCAGTGCGTGACTGTCAGACGCGCTCCATAGTGATAGACAGACGCTGTTTCCCAAACCCATTCTGCACATGTGAAGCGTAGCGAGAGTCTGGGTTTATGCATTAATAATAAACCGGAGGACCTGGGGAAAACCCACGCGAACACGGGGAGAACATGCAAACTCCACACAGAAACGCCGACTAGCTCAGAGAGAGGCTGGACCAGTGGCGTTCTTGCTGTGAGGCAACAGTGCTAACCACTGAGCCACCGTGCCGCCCTATCAGAGAAGGGGAGGAGTTGGGGTGGAAGGGGGGATTCTTCAAGACGAAGATGACTGGAGTGGAAAGCTTTGGTGATTTATAGTGAGTCATGATTCGTCTGATTGGTGCATTATGCTGAGCTGATGAGGTGCCAGCTGTGTTCAATCATAAGCACGTGATCCTCTCGAAATTTGGTTTATAAATAAACCCCACATAGAGCAGGGGTGTCCAAACTTTTTGCAAAGAGGGCCAAATTTGATAAAGTGAAGATGCCCGGGGGCCAATAGTTCCTTCTGACATTTTTTTCACCACAAAAGTTACATGAAAATACACACTGTTATAAAAGTATTTTCATTGTCACAATTACCTTTGTTTTTCAAATGGCAATATAACCAAATATAAGCCACTCAGGCATGAACAACTCTAAACACACAATTATGCCTTTCTTTCATATCTGGAGAGTCAGATAAAATTGAACAAACTGTATAGAATACCTTACATTTCTATGAGTTTGATATCTCTCTTTGCCTCGTGAACATTTTAAACTGGGGTTATAAGTAATGCAAAGTGGTCTGTTATTATTAAAGTTTAAAACAAGTAAATTTTCCTCTTGTCTTCTACAAGATCTTTCAGGAAGGCAAAGATTATACCTTATAATTCCCACAACTGGGAAAATCACCTGCCACCACAAGAAATAATCACCTATGTAAACATAATAAACTATGAGTTATATATCTACAGTTATTTTTAGAGTTTAATGAATTGTGTTTGCTTTAGTGCATTGCATTAGTTTGCTTTAGGCTTTACTGTTACATAACTCTTCATTTGCACACCAATATTGTCCTGTGGGAAACTGTCCATGACATCTTTCAAAGCTGGGAAGTGCGCGGTGCAGGGCTCTGTTAGGGACAAGTGTAGGTCGGAAAATCAATGCCAAAATTAATCGAGCGCAGCGGTGATGTTTACGTGCGAGGAGAAAATGAATCGCGCCTAAGCGCAAGGAACTAAGATTACAGGCCTAAGCGCGAGGAAACTACAGCTCGCGCGCGCACTGAACTGACCCACCGCGAGGAAACGGGCCTCGCGCGCACACATCATCATCTGTGCGTGCGCGTGATTATTTCTCTCCGCTCGCGCGAAATCTTTTCGATTTTTGTCAGTCTTGGGGCGGGCCTTGGTTTACTTGTTATCTCTAGCGCGGTTACTCTCCCTTGGTTTATTTATTCTAACAGAGCTAGCGAGCCATAAATAACACATTATGAGATGGAATCTGCGGGCCGTATGAAAACTGACTGCGGGCCGTGATTGGCCCGCGGGCCGGACTTTGGACATGCCTGGTATAGAGCATCATATTGGGCTGATATAAACACACACAGTCCTTTTATTACAATTTGACAGCATAAAAACGATGGACCAATTGCAGCGGTTTTGAGGCCGACCACAACTTGATGTAGGAGTTCGGTCCCCCCACCCACCGAATTGATTGACAGCTGCGTATTAACATGTTTCCATAGTAACACGTATAATCATATCAACAAGACAGGACGTGCGCAAAGCATCCGGGAATAAAAGCTCTGTTCAGCGCTCAAAGCTCAACGCACGCGCTGTCTGTGTGCGTGCGTGAACTTTGTAATGACATTGTGTGTGACTCATTGTTGCAGCTCCACAACAAACACATAAAACAGTCATTGGTGACGTTCTTACTGTAGTATTTCTCAGAGACGTTACGTGAGATCTGCTTCCTTCACGTCTGTCTGTCTGTCTGACGCAGCCGAGGGCGGAGATTGAGGCACACTGACGGGCTCGTGGGAACCATAGGCGGGAGGACTAGCCTTAAAGGCGCAGTACACAAACACAGCAACAAACTGTTTAAAGCTATAATACACAGACTTCAGACTGCTATAATAAACAATCTAATGAGTGTTTTGACCTGAAACTTTACAGACACATTCTGTTGACACAAAAGACTGATATTAAATATAAAAAAGGGGGTTAAACGTGTGCCCTTTAATGTAATCAAACAAAAAATCTAAAAATTT
Organism: Danio albolineatus; assembly: GCA_903798035.1. Lineage (NCBI taxonomy): Eukaryota > Metazoa > Chordata > Actinopteri > Cypriniformes > Danionidae > Danio > Danio albolineatus. The sequence continues at coordinate 7,960,815 of CAIGQQ010033701.1, forward strand.
GATTCCATCTTTTTATAATAGCTAATTTTAATATGCTAAACTGTTTGCTAATGTTTACTAAAACATTTTCTTTTGTAAATAATAATATTAAAAAATATATTACTGACCGTTTAACTGTTTATTTACAATGAAACAGCTCCAGGGTCTTAATACGAGGGGGTTATCCCTTATTATGGTGGGCGTATCCCTTATTTTCACATCTCAATGTTGACAGGTATGGATCTGACAGATGTGTGTGTGAGGGTCTCTGCTGTGTCAGTAATGTTGGTCTCCAGCTCTCCATTGCTGCAGATGTGAGATATTGTTGTGCTGATTGTAGACGGCCTCAGCCCTCCGTCAGTCCGTCATCACAGAGCTTCAGTATTCTTCTATTATTATTCCTCCAGAACTGTCTTGAGCATCAGTCTGCGCTCCCGTCTCACGCCTCCAGAAGCCGCTGCGGGTGTTCACCGTGTTCACAGCGTTTGGTCTTCTGAGGCGCAGCTCATTTATTAGAGGAGAACAAACACCACAGTGGAGAACCGCAGCACATATCTCTCAGTGATACCTGTGCAGGAGTTTATCGCTTATCGACCGCTTGTGTATTAAGAGATGCTCCAGTTTTGTGCAGCGTCTCTGTGTGTGAGCTCAGCTGGGGAGTGTGAACGAGTGACCTGTGTGCTGTGTGTTCCTCAGGAGCGTCTCTGACTGAGTCCACACTGAAGACGGTTCCTCAGGTGGTGAATGTGCAGGAGCTGAAGGATAAAGGCCCACCTGTACCTGTGTCCACCGTCATCAGGTGAGAGACACGAGGATACACACACACACACACATATACACACACATTTGTGCTTGTGTGCATATGTGAGTATTCTTTCTGTCTGTGTATGCGTATGTTTGTGTGCATGTATTCTCTGTGTGTGTGTGTGTGTGTGTGTGTGTGTGTGTGTGTGTGTGTGTGTGCGCGCGCAAATTCATGTGTGTGAGTGTATTGTCTGTGTATGTGTGTATTATGTGATTGTGTGCATGTACTCTTTGTGTGTTTGTGTGTGTGTGTGTGTGTGCATGCGCATATCTGTATTTTGTGTGTGCGCGTGTGTTCTGTGTATGCATGCATTTTGTGTTTATGTGTGTGTGCATATTATCTGTGTGTGCTTCTTTTTTTGTGTTTGTGTGTGTATATTTTCTTTCTCTTTGTGTGTGTGTGTGTGTATTCTTTGTGTGTGTGGGGCATATTTGTGTGTGTGTGAAAGTATTCTGTGGGTTTATGTGTGTTTTGTGTTTGTGTGGTGTCTTCTGTGTGTGTGTGTTTGTGTGTGTGGGGCATATTCTTTGTTTGTGTGTGTGAGTATTCTCTGGTTTTCTGTGTGTATTTTGTGTTTGTGTGCTGTATTCTGTGTGTGTGTGTAGGTGGGGGCATATTCTGTGTTTGTGTGTGTGTGAGTATTCTCTGGATTTGTGTGTAACTGTGTGCGTGTTCTCGGTGTATGTGTGTATCTTGTGATTTTGCACATTTGTTCTCTGTGTGTGTGTGTGTGCACATATTCTCTGTATGTGTGTGTATTCTCTGTGTGTGCATCTGTTTTATGTGTGCGCATGTGTATTCTGTCTGTGTGTGTGTGTGTGTGTGTGTGCGTGTGTATGTTGTCTTTTTTTCTCTCTCTCTGTGTGTGTGTGTGTGTGTGTGTGTGTGTGTGTGTGTGTGTGTGTGT
>CAIGQQ010033701.1:7990050-8000050 GCA_903798035.1 Danio albolineatus
TAGTGTATACTCCATCAGCTGTTTCTGTCAGCTGTGTGTTTCTGACTCTGTGTCTCCATCTAGTGTCTGAATAATGCGCAGGTTAGTGTATACTCCATCAGCTGTTTCTGTCAGTGTGTGTTTCTGACTGTGTGTCTCCATCTAGTGTCTGAATAATGCGCAGGTTAGTGTATACTCCATCAGCTGTTTCTGTCAGTTTTGTGTTTCTGACTGTGTGTCTCCATCTAGTGTGTGAATAATGCTCAGGTTAGTGTATACTCCATCAGCTGCTTCTGTCAGCTGTGTGTTTCTGACTGTGTGTCTCCATCTAGTGTGTGAATAATGCGCAGGTTAGTGTATACTCCATCAGCTGTTTCTATCAGCTGTGTGTTTCTGACTGTGTGTCTCCATCTAGTGTGTTTTCTTTTGAATTTTTAAGATTAGTGCCATTTTTAATTAACTTTAAAGCCCATTTTATTTTTTTTAACGTCGATGTTTTATTTATTTTTTAAGCTGCAAGCACATTAGAGTTTTAATGTTTGAACTACTTAGAATGTTAAAAGTGTCTGATAATAATAAATATTCATAACAATAAGAATTAATCTGCCACGTTTTTGAACTGTGCAGAGCTGTAGCTGCTTAATCAGGCCTACAAAGCAACTGTACTTCAGTACCGGTCATTAGGGTGGTACTTGGAGAGGCACATTTTTTCTGAGGTGGTACTTGGAGAAAAAAAGTTTGAGAACCACTGTACTACAGTATACTTTAAACGGTACAGTGTATTAGTAATTAATACTACAGTACGCTGGCTGCAGCATTCATTAACTATAATACAGTATAATACATGTTACTACAGTATGGTACAACACTACAGTATTTACTATACTATAGCAATTTCTGCATGTGGGCATAAAGCTCACTTCTGCACTTCTGGGCCCTTTAAACATTGTTATTTACACACACACACAGAGAAATGATGTTATTCGGGGATTTTACGCTGTAGTTGTCCTCGGCTAGCCAAATGATAATACGAACAATACACCGAGCAATGGCTGCAGTAATACTCCGCGGGTGTAGCCGTGTTATGAAGCCTGATCTTCTCCTACCTGAGAGTCTGCTGAAGATGAGGATCAGATCTGATAATGATGATCTACAGCTTCACTTCACGCGCTGTGAACACATTATATTCAGTGTATTTGTCAGCTCAGCTTCAGCACCAGTAGCACCCCCTCACATCCGCGACCCCGATGCTACTATGGGGAGGGAGCGCGTGTGCCTTATGAATATTCATTAGCACTCAGTATGCCTGCTGATTGGCTGAATGGCAGGGAGCTGACGAATGAGATCATGACTTATTAACATAAGTATGATCACGTGACTGGATACCTCAGTAATGAAGCGGCCGCAAGGTCACGTGATGGCATAAATATTAATACGCTGTGCCTTCGCCATAGTAGTAGTACAGCGGTCAGCATTTCGCTAATGTTCGGCGTTCTCCAAGGTGCTTAAACGCGGACTTTTATCCACGTTTATCACATCATTTAATTGATAAAAAATGTGGTTTTCTAAATTCTGGCGCTATTTCTGTCTGAACTATTTTACACTCTTGACTCATCACAACAAAAGACAACATAAAGCATTTCAAATAGACAAAAACATGACAAAACAACCAAAAACTGAACAAAACTAAACAACAAATGTTAAAATAAACGAAAACTTTACAGTTTTTCTTCAGTTATCTTATTTAATAACAATATTTAGTGTACATCGTCTTTATGCATCGTTTTTGTATATAGCCTTTATATTTATATCTGTCTGTCTGTCTGTCTGTCTATCTATATATCTATATATGTATGTATGTATATACCTCATAGTAAGAAGGTCGCTGGTTCGAGTCTCGGCTGGGTGAGTTGGTGTTTCTGTGTGGAGTCTGCATGTTCTCCCCGTGTTGGTGTGGGTTTCCTCCGGGTGCTCCGGTTTCAGTCCAAACACATGCGCTATAGGGGAACTGATCAACTAAACTGGCTGTAGTGTATGAGTGTGAATGAGTATGTATGGGTGTTTCCCAGTGATGGATTACAGCTGGAAGGGCATCCGATGCATAAAAACACATGCTGGATAAGTTGGCGGTTCATTCCGCTGTGGCGACCTCAGATTAAAAAAAGGACTAAGCTACAAAGAAAATGAATGTATTCTAGTATAAAATACACTGTAGTCCTAGAAATGTCTGTACAGCATTTTGTTGTTTATATTACAATAGTTGTTGTGTTACCATAGCAACTTTAGAATCACCACAACAGATTTATTACTCTATTTGTTACCATAGCAACTGTTGAATCATCACAACAGATCAATTTCTGTAGTTTGTGTTACCATGGCAACTGTAGAAGGACCACAACAGATCAATTACGGTGGTTGTTGTTACCATAGAAACACTAGAATCTCCACAGCAGATGAATTACTAAAGCGGTTGTGTTACCATAGCAACTCTAGAATCACCACAGTAGATATATTACTATAGTTATTTCCATAGCACCTGTAGAATCACCACAATAGATTACTTACAGTAGTTATTGTGTTACCATAGCAACTGTAGAATCACCACAACATATCAATTACTGTAGTTATTGTGTTACCATAGCAACTCTAGGATCACCATAGCAGATCAATTACTGTAGTTGTTACCATAGCAACTGTTGAATCACCACAACAGATTTATTGCTATAGTTGTTGTTAACATAGCAACTGTAGAATCACCACAACAGATCAGTTACTATAGTTGTTGTGTTACCATAGCAACTGTAGAATCACCACAACAGATCAGTTACTGTAGCTGTTACCATAGCAACTTTACAATCACCACAACAGATTTATTACTATAGCTGTTACCATAGCAACTGTTGAATCACCAGAATAGATTACTTGCAATAGCTGTTGTGTTACCATAGCAACTGTAGAATCACCATAGCAGATCAATTACTGTAGTTGTTACCATAGCAACTTTAGAATCACAAGTGATCAATTACTGTAGTTAATGTGTTACCATAGCAACTGTAGAATCACCACAACAAATTTATTACTATAGTTGTTACCATAGCAACTGCAGAATCACAATAGATTAGTACTGTAGTTATTGTGTTACCATAGCAACTGTAGAATCTCCACAACAGATCAATTCAGACACTTTACTGCTCTATTACTCATTCTAAAAGACCACAGTGTTGTTATAACATTTAAGGACGAGTTATTAAGTTTTTCTCTCTGCACTGTAAGTATTTTTGTGTTGTTTATTAGCTACACTCACTCTCAAATGTTTGTTCGACACGTGAGAGTTACTAACTCATTCATATTTTTATTTAATACCTTTATTTACGTTATTTCAATCAGATCTTTCCCTCGTGTAAATGTTTACACCGTGTCTGTTTAGGGTGTTCGAGTTAATGTAGCACAGAGCACAACACTACAGACCCCATGATGAGCGCGCCGCGGGGCGGAAGTGACGTCACTGGCGCTCGAGTCGAGCATCTGCGGCTGATGCGGTGATGATGATGGTGATGATGATGAAGGTGCTGCCGGATTATTAGAAGTGATGGAGAGGCTCCTGTCATGGGCTCCTCATCCCGGCACGAGTGCTCACGACAGCGGACTCATTCATTAGTGTGTCCTGAGGAAGTTCACGGGCGGGATGCGCACTCAGAAGTGCCCCAGAAAGTGAGCAAGTGAAGCTCAAGGACGAACTCGCGGATAAACACTTCTGGCACACACTCTGCACTTCTGTTTGGAGGATAAACTCATCTGTTGTGCGTGCACCATGCCTGCAGTGTTCACCGCCGCTGGATTTAGGATGTGAACCGGAGTTATGACGCAGAAATGCCCGTTTGGTGATGCGCGCGGACAGCATTACGCGTGAGCGCCACCGCGGCCCGCCAATGACGGAAAGTTGACGAACACTCTTCCTTTTTTTCTTTTCTTTTCTTTTCTGTTGTTGTTCACCTCCGTGAGATTCTTCCTTTCTTCGGGAGAAGCGCGGCGCGACGCGTACGTGGTTTGTTCGGCGTGCGCGCGCGCGCGCGTCGCGTCCTTCAAACCGCGTCTAGTGTGCGTTATTCTTAGGGTCAACTCGTGTGTAGTGTGCGTTATTTTAAGGGCCATACCTTGTCAAGTGTGCGTTATTCTAAGGTGTGAAGCGTGCATTATTTTGAGGGTCATCTCTTATATAGTGTGCGTTATTCCTTGTCGAGTGTGCACTATTTGAGGGTTATCCCTTGTCTAGTGTGCATCATTCTAAGGGTTATCTCTTGTATAGTGTGCATTATTCTGAGGGTCGTCCCCTGTGTAATGTGCACTTATACTAAGGTGTGTAGTGTGCATTATTTTAAGGGTCATCTCTTCTATAGTGTGCATTTTTCTAGGGGTTATCCCTTGTCTAGTCATCATTCTGAGGCTCACCCCTTATCTAGTGTGCACTAATTCTATAGTGTGCATCATTCCGAGGGTCATCCCTTGCCTAGTGTGCATTATTCTGAGGGCTATCTCTTGTATAGTGTGGATGATTCTGAGGGTCATCTCTTCTGCAGTGTGCACTTATCCTGAAGTGTGTAGTGTGCGTTATTCTGAGGGTCATCGTCAAGTGTGAGGGTCCGGCTGTAGCGCGCGCTCCGCCGCGGGTTGATGTTCTTGTGGCCGCGGGTGCTGCTTGTGATGGGCTGCATTCAGAGCATCAGATGCAAACCCAAGAGTTTTCGGGACAGCATCATGGTTCTGGAGGTCAACTCCTCCATCGACTCGAACCCCACCAGCATCGACGAGTCCTCCAGCGTGGTGCTGCGCTACCGCACGCCGTACTTCCGCGCCTCCGCCCGGGTGCTGGTGCCGCCGGTGGCCGGCAAGGAGAGCTGGACGGTCGGCTGGATCCAGGCGTGCAACCACATGGAGTTCTACAACAAATACGGATCCAAAGGGATGTGAGTAGATCTGAACAGTCCTTCATCATGTGCGGGGTTTCAGACAAGTGTGCTGCTCATACAGCCTTTGTAGTGTATACTATACTGTATAGTGTGTTTCTCGCTGCATTCACTCCGGATGTTAAACTATCTTGTCAGTATTTTAGAAAATAAAGATTAATTTGATGGCTTATTAAAGGTTTAAATACTTACACTGCAAACATACTATAGTAATTTATATTAAACACTATAGTTAAACTCAGCAGTGACCTAGTGTGCTTCAACAATAGGGTGTACTATACTACAATGCACCACAGTAAAGTACACTATTGCAGTTTATCTGTTCACTACAGTTAATTCTACAGTATGATGATGTTCATTAACTGAGTTGTAGATATTATAACATGTGCAGTGTAGTTTACTACACTCTAAAAAACACAGTGTTAAAAACTACCCAAATTGAGTTGTTTTTAACCATATTGCTGGGTAAATATAGGACAGAACACATCAGGGGTTAAATTAACGCAAGTAATTCGGTTATTATTTTTAACCCCAAAATGGGTTGTTTCTTTTCTACCCAATAATTGTTTATTTTGCCTTAAATAACAGGTTAGTTTGACTTCATGAATGGGTTATATTTTCAAATGTAATGTTGATCTTTCTTTTAAAATCATGAAGCACATAAACACACAAACAGGTGAATATTGTATGAGCTTTATTCATTACATGTGTTCAGCTCATCACACTCTGTAAACACACTTTACCTCAGAGATCACACACAACTACACACAAACTGTCAACTGCATTTAAAACAAGTCGCTTCATATTTATGGGTTACTCCTAAACATTTATAATAATCATATATTTATGTGGCGTCGCAGTCAGACCCTGCTGGGAGTTGATTTGACCCAAGGAGCTGGGTTGATGTGCCTGTGTGGTGCTAGGGTTGCATTGATTCAAGTCTTAGAGATTACTACCCAGAAAATAACCCAAGTTTGGGTTACACAGCACAACCCAAAAACTACCCAAGACTCTGAAAATAACCCCCAAACATTACCCAAATGCCTCAACCCAACATTTGGGTAGAAAAAATAACCCCAGATTTTTTAGTGTGTATAGTATTGTTTAAAAACATGGTTGTATTAATTACTGTAATGTTACTTTCATGCCATTAAGTATTAATTCACGCACACAGACACACATAGAACACACACACATATATATTATATAGCATATATCTATATATGTACTGTATATACTGTATGTTTATCTATATGTGTGTGTATAGATATATGTAAAATGATGTTTGTTTTATTTTCAGAGGACACTTTATTTCTATTGAAGAGGCTTTCTTTTTTTTAACACTGTCTTTATTGATTTTAGTAGCTTTTAACATGTACAACAGAAATCAAAATCAAACATACAAAATAATAGTAATAAATGAAAAAAAATAATAATAAAAAAAATAAAATAATAATAATAACTAATAAATAAATAGGGCGCCACGGTGGCATAGTGAGTAGCACATTCGCCTCACAGCATGAAGGTCGCTGGTTCGAGTCTCGGCTGGGTCAGTTGGTGTTTCTGAGTCTGCATGTTCTCCCCGTGGTTGAGTGGGTTTCCTCCGGGTGCTCGGGTTTCAGTCCAAACACATGTGCTATAGGTGAATTAGGTAGGCTAAATTGTCCGTAGTGTATGAGTGTGAATGAGTGTGTATGGGTGTTTCCCAGATGGGTTGCAGCTGGAAGGGCATCCGCTGCGTAAAAAAATTGCTGGTTAAGTTGGCGGTTCATTCCGCTGTGGCGACCCCGGATTAATAAAGGCACTAAGCTGCAAAGAAAATGAATGAATAAATAATAAATAAATAAACAAACAAAAAAATATATATAATAAAACAATTATACAAACATATAAGTAAATGCGTGTACTCACTCATACAATACAAAGGTATTATACAACAACAACGGTGTATCAATAACAGGTAATAAAAGTTATACAGAAAAAAAAACTCCAGGTTCCTTTAGGAAAAGTAAAAAATGATTCCAAAGTTTTTTAAACTTTTCAGGTTTACTCTTGACTACGTGTGAACTTTTCTAAAGACAAACAATAAGACAATTCCCGCAACCACTGTCCAAAATGTGGCTCTCTGTGTTTTTCCAAAAACAAGCTGTTCTAAGTTTTGCATGTAATAAGCAGAAAGTTAACAGTTTCTTATCTGAGCTAGTACGAGTGCTCGTGATAGGAGAAATATTAAAAATGTTTAGGACATTGGGTCAGTTTTGGACATTTGGGTATATCCTGTTTTAGTGCTGTAGATAAAAAGTTCAGAAGTTTTTCCCAAAAATGTTCAACCAAAGGACACTTCCACAGACAATGATATAATGTTCCTGTCGCTCTATTGCATTTTACGCAATGATCAGGAATGTTTGGATGAAATTTGTGAAGTAATTCTGGAGTTTGAAGAGGCTTTCTGTCTGTTTTGTGAGTGTAATTTGATGCAGACGCTAAAATAGTGTCTCTGTCTGCTCTCTGACCCTTCACATCTGCTGACAGACAGAGTCCGCTGCAGTCAGCTTTATTTCGAGACTACTCATTGATATCAAGAGGAATGAAGGAGAAACAGTGATGCAAACTTAATACACGAGACCCGCTCAAAATAATGGATCATTAATAACTACTCACTATATTATTATTATTATTATTATTATTATTCATTCATTCATTCATTCATTTTCTTGTTGGCTTAGTCCCTTTTTTAATCAGGGGTCGCCACAGCAGAGTGAACCGCCAACTTATCCAGCATATGTTTTACCCTTCCAACTGCAACCCATCACTGGGAAACACCCCATACACACTCATTCACATACACTACAGTCAATTTAGCTTACCCAATTCACCTGTACACCTGAAACCCGAGCACCCGGAGGAAACCCACACCAACACGGGGAGAACATGCAGACTCAGAAACACCAACTGACCCAGCCGAGACTCGAACCAGCGACGTTCATGCTGTGAGGCAATTGTGTTACCCACTACGCCACCATGACACTCATTATTATTATTATTGTTTATTATTAGTATGCATTATTATCATTATTCATTCTGATTATTACTCTTTTCGCTGATGTTTACTATAGTAAATGCTGGGTAAACCAATGTTGGGTCAAATATGGGTAAATCCAGCATTGGGTTCATTTTTTTCAATTGAGTTTAAATGACTTTTTTTAACCCAATAGTTCAGCTTGTCCATGTTTGACCCAACATTTTAAAATGTGAAACTCTTTTGTTTTAGTGTCCTTGTTACATGTTTATGTGCTCTTACTCTATATACACCAGTATTTTGTACACAGTTTTTGTGTTGCTACAATTTATTTTAATAAGTTAACGAGGTTTCATCAGTATTCTTTAAGTTATTCACATTTTCACTTAATGTTGTAAATCAGTTTAACCGATGTAAGTTGAAATGACGGATTTAACTTAAAAATTTAAGGTAGATCTACTATAATCAGTGTAAGAAGGACGCTGTAAACTTGCTGAAGGGTGTGATTATCAGCATCTCTGCAGGATCATTAATTATGCACAGATAATTATCAATAGTCATTAGTCGAGCTGCATTCAGATGTGCCTTCATTATTTCCTGTTCGGGCTTTTTAAAGACATTTAAATGGTCATGATGATGTTTTAGCTGAAGTGATTTTCCTAATCACCCACATGCAAAATACTGCAGTAAATAATGTTTTTGAGTGTGTATACTGTACATACTATAGTAAATACAACTCTCTGTTAATGCTCTGGCATACCGTAGTATAGTGAACTTATAACAGGCAATAGATACTGTAGTATTATTTAGTTTTTACTACAGTAAACTGTGGTGTATTAAAGCATAATCGTTGTAGAAAACTACATTATTGGGTCATTTGTTTAGATTATGGTAGTTGTGTTACCCTAGCAACTGTAAAGCAACCACAACAGATCAATTAATATAGTTGTTGTGTTACCGTAGCAACTGTAGAATCACCACAACAGATCAGTTACTGTAGTGGTTGTGTTACCATAGCAACTGTTGAATCACCACAACAGATCAGTAACTATAGCGATTGTGTTACCATAGCAACTGTAGAATCACCACAACAGATCAGTAACTATAGCGATTGTGTTACCATAGCAACTGTAGAATCACCACAACAGATCAGTAACTATAGTTGTTGTTACCATAGCAACTGTAGAATCACCACAGCAGATCAGTAACTATAGCGATTGTGTTACCATAGCAACTGTAGAATCACCACAACAGATCAGTTACTATAGTTGTTGTTACCATAGCAACTGTAGAATCACCACAGCAGATCAGTTACTGTAGCTGTTGTGTTACCATAGCAACTGTAGAATCACCACAACAGATCAGTTACTATAGCGGTTGTGTTACTATAGCAACTGTAGAATCACCACAACAGCTCAGCTGAAGTACTGCTAAGTATGGTTTAAAACTGCAGTATTTACTATAAAGGACTATAGTGTTTATGTCATGCAAATATGTCGACTATATTGCGTGTCTGAGCGTTTCTCAGTCTGAGTCAGGTTATGTTGAAAGCTTGTGACTAAAGTGTGCTGATTTGTCGATATGACGGTTGCATACGGTTAGAGGTTTCTCTTGCCCTACTTCCTGTTTAAGACACTACACTTTGCCCTATTTCCTGCGTGAAACAAAAAGCACCTTTTAAAGTCATTTGGAGATGGCACAAGTGCTCGCTCTATCATTTTAAATCAAACCCCCAACGACAAACTGCTCCATTAATAGCACGTATATATGTACGTATGTGTGTATATACATGCATTTCTTTTATCAGGGGTTTCACTTCCTTTGTGACATCAGATCCTGTGTTCATAACGGCTAGAATGCATCCGTACACGTGTTGAGGGGTTTTTCCAGCACAGAGACAAGAACACCATAGTACACTTTAGGATTTACCACAGTAAAATGTAGCATGACAGAACTTACTAGCATAATACTGATAATAGTGATACACACTGAACATGGACATCACAACTGTGCACTTGTTTCAGTGTTAGATGTAAAA
>CAIGQQ010033701.1:8068859-8088253 GCA_903798035.1 Danio albolineatus
GACAGGAGTTATGATTATGGGTTATAGATCGACAAATTTAGCGGGGGTTTTTTTTTTTTTGCGTTTTTTTAAAAAGCATGTTGGTAAAAGACCAACGCAGTTATGAATATAATAAAACATATGTTTGTTTGTCGTAAAAATTCGTAATAATGACAAAAATTACTAATTTGTGGATCTCCTTACTTCCGGGTTTAACTTTCCTGCCGTGGAGGCAGGTGCATCCTGGGAAAATGTCTTACCCCTCCGTTTTAAGTGTGGTCGTGACAAATCTTCGTTCAAAGGGGAGTATACCCCTCGCCCTTAGCCCCACGCCTTCAAACTAAAGAGAATTGGGACACCACTACCCCTTGACGTGAACGCGCAAAACGAGGGGTAGGGGTAAGGGCTCAGGGGGAGAATTGGGATTGGGCCTCAGTCTCACACACAATACGTGTAACACCGTATCAGCAACACATTCAGCTTATAATAAGCGTTTCCCAACAGACACGCATTATACAAACACAAAGATGACAACAACACTACTAAAGTCAGCTCAATCACTGATGAATGTAGTCATTTCTCCAGGACACAGACAGAAACGGCGGGTCTCACCAGATCTTGCTCTTCTCCCGTGGGGCGTGATCTTCCTCATCATCACTGAACTTCAGTTTCTCACTGTAATCCACTTCCTCATGGAGACCTGAACACACACACACATTACGCTAGATTAGGCAGTTCCAAAGCCAAAACTTCACCTAATCCTACACCCAAACTAATATGTCAGGACAGCAGTCTTAAAGGAGAACTCCAGACTTCCCTCTCCCCAGACACTTCCTCCAGCTCCTCCGGGAGGATTACGAGGCGTTCCCAGGCCAGCCGAGAGACACAGTCCCTCCAGCGTGTCCTGGGTCTTCCTTGAGGCCTCCTCCCGGTGGGACATGCCTGGAACACCTGCCTAGGTAGGCGTCTGAAACAGATGCCAGAGCCACCTCAGCTGACTTCTCTCGATGTGGAGGAGCAGCGGCTCTACTCCGAGCTCCTCCCGGGTGTCAGAGCTCCTCATCCTATCTATAAAGCCTGGTTTATAGACCTTTTTCTTGGCAGCTGCATGGAGGGCACCATAGCGACCAGCGTCTTCTGTTTTCTATTCTAGAAACGGCTTCAGTTTCTCACAGATGAACAACAGGCTAAACTGATCAGCTCAGGTGCACCTCATGTGCTTTATTCAGTGCTCAATGCTAATAATGCGAGTCTGAATGCCATTTCACAGGACATTTATTGATAAATACTGAAAGCAGCAGCAGATAGTTCACCTCAGACCTGAAGAATACACTAAACTGTTTGATATTGAGCTTGAGGACTGAGACTCAGTGCAAGCCAACACATATCAGTGATTCAGCATCTACATTTAATCATGTTAAAGAGGTTTAATATGTATTAGATTATAAACCTTACCACTGAGCTGGAGTTCAGTGAGTGCACTATTCTGTCAGAATGTTCTATAATATATAGTATATATAATAATAAAAATAATAATAATAATATATATAATATATCGATGTTTAGCAGTTGTTCCCAGTTGGGAATAAGAGGTACAGTGTGTTGTTTTTCTACTACAATTAATTTTATTGATAAAATGTGCATGAAAAGGCTCTTGATTAAACGGGCCAGCCCTACAGGGACCTACTGATGTCAAAATGTGAGGTGTCAGCATGTGTAGCCCAGCTCACCTGCCCAGCCGTCCTCACAGTCATTGTCCAGCTCGTCCAGGTCCTTCAGGTCATCCGGGTTGATGATGGCAGGACGGGGCGCTCGGTCCCCTGGCCGGCGGATGGGGCGAGAGGAGGGCCGCGGGGGGGCTCTGGGGAAACGGGGCTCTCTTCGTACATCACCACTGAAACACACACACACTTACAGATGAGGACACTGAGCTCTCGTCATACAGCATGCGGGACTCCCACTACAATCAGCAAATCCCCAGACCTTTACTGACTGAGAAAAGCTGCAAATGCACTTGAACTGTTGACGTTCTGTCCCAATGAGCAAACTCAGTGCACTTACTAGTGCCCAAATTCATTCCTTGATTGAGACGCACCCCATGACCCGAACTAAACAAACACAAAACACCCTCACTTTAAGAGGCTGGACGTGACTCACTTGACAGGCTCCGGCGCAGGGAACGGCGGTCTGAAGATCAGCCTGGAGTCGAATCGAACAGGAGCCACTACAGCAGCCGGGCCCTCAGAGGAGTCTGGGGCCTCACGAGTCTCTTTAGGACACATCTGACAAACACAGACCAACATCGCTTTAGTACAACAACACAGATACACACGACTCTCACTCCAGTAGAGGATCATTATTGATTTCCTCTTATATCGATTGATGACGGACATACAGGTCTCATGCTGGTGTCTGCTTTAATGATATGATAAATGATGTATATATATTTAATGTAGAGGGACAGATGGATGGACAGACAGACGGACAGAGGAACGGATATAGATATAGATAAAGATGGATAGATAGAGAAGTATCGAAGCATGAGTACACAATTATACAAATAAATATCACAATAGTTCTTGGCTCCATCTATACAGTGAGGGACAAAAGGATTTGAACCGCAGCTGATTTAGTAAGTTTGCCCACTAACACAGAGATGATCAGTCTATAATGTCAATGGCAGGTTTATCTGAACAGTGCGAGACACAACAATAACAAAACAATCCAGAAAAATGTGTTTCACAAACAGTTAGAAATTAATCTGCATTTCTGTGAATGAAATCAGTGTTTGATCCCTTTGTCAAGCGTGCTTTAGTACTTGGTGGCAATCACAGAGCTCAGCCATTTGTTGTACTTGGCCACAAGGTTTGCACACATCTCAGGGGGGATTTTGGCCCACTCCTCTTTGCATATCCTCTCCAAGTCATTAATGTTTTGTGGCTGATGTTTGGCAACTCGAACCTTCAGCTCCCTCCACAGATTTTCTATGGGATTAAGGTCTGGAGACTGACTAGGCCACTCCATGACCTTAATATGCTTCTTCTTGAGCCAATCCTTTGTTGCCTTGGCCGTGTGTTTTGGGTCATTGTCATGCTGGAGTACCCAAACACAACCCATTTTCACTGCCCTGACTGAGGGAAGGAGGTTCTCACGCAACATCTGACGGTACATGACCCCATCCATCCTCCCTTTGATGCGGTGCAGTTGTCCTGTCCCCTTGGCAGAAAAACACCACCAAAGCAGAATGTTTCCACCTCCATATCTGACGGTGGGGATGGTGTTTTTGGAGTCATAGGCAGCGTTCCTCCTCCTCCAAACACGGCGAGTTGAGTTGATGCCAAAGAGCTGGATTTTGGTCTCCTCTGACCACAACACTTTCCCCCAGTCCTCCTCTGAGTCAGGCAGATGTTCAGTGGCAGACTTCAGACGGGCTTTTAGATGGGCTTTCTTGAGCAGGGGGAGCGCAGCAGGATTTCAGTCCTTCACAGCGTAGCGTGTTACCAACAGTGTTTTTGGTGACTATGGTCCTAGCTGCCTTGAGATCATTGACAAGCTCCTCCAGAGTAGTTCTGGGCTGACTCCTCAGCGTTCTCATCATCAGTGAAACTCCACAAGGTGAGATCTCGCATGGAGCTCCAGACCGAGGGAGATCTGCAGTTCATTTATGTTTCTTCCATTTGCCAATAATTGACCCAACTGTTGTCCCCTTCTCACCCAGCTGCTCGGCGATGGTCTTGTAGCCCATTCCAGCCTTGTGTAGGTCCACAATCTTGTCCCTGAGATCCTCGGAAAGCTCTTTGGTCTTGGCCATGGTGAAGCGTTTGGAATCTGGATTGATTGATTGCTTCTGTGGACAGGTCTCTTCTATACAGGTAACGAGCTGAGAGGGCTGCCAATGTCAGCTGGTTACCTGTAGAAGATCCACCTGGGAGCCAGAGATCTTGCTGATGCACATTTTTCTGGATGTTTTTGTGATTGTTGTGTCTCTCACTGTTCAAATAAACCTGCCATTGACATTATAGACTGATCATTTCTCTGTTAGTGGGCAAACTTACAACATCAGCTGGGGTTTTCCACACCTAATTGACACCAACTGTGCTTCTTTCACCTTTATTTATGTGTGATCAGATCAAAGTAAACAGTGGTATATGATATAAACTGGACTCACGAAGGCGGGCAGCATGTCGTGGTAGGTGGTGGTGGTGTGGTGCTGGTACTGCAGGGCAGGTGGAGCAACCCGGCGGGTCACTGGTGGAGCGGGACGCATCGATGGCTCCTTCACTTCAGAGGACAGAGCAGCGACGGCGGCGGCAGTGGAGGAAGAGGAAGCGGTGGGGGAAGTGGAGGAGGAGGTGGAGGTTGAAGTGGAGGGTGGAGGAGGAAGTGGAGCCTCAGCTGAGCCGCTGCTCTTGGTGTCGGTGTCGCCCGGAGGAGCAGAGGACAGAGATGGAGGCTGCAGGTTCCTCCCTCCACCCTCCCTCCAGCTTGACACGTCTGCACACACACATTAACAACAATGAAGACAGCAAGCTAAAGCTACAGATAAACATGTGTTCAGCCCTTAAATAAACAGCCCCCCAGTGGGCCGCGGCGGTATTGCAGGGCACCGCCAGCTGTTATTACTGTAACAATTTGGTTTTCTGCCCTTTATATAAAAAAGGTTTGTGCACCCCTGGTATAAAGGAGATACTATCATCACAATGACTTCACAATAAATTTAGCATTTGTGTTTTGAATAAGAACAAAGCTCTCAGGGAGTGTGTGAAGTCTTGGTGTGTAGCGCTGGACTCACTCTGCGGGCGGAGGCTTGGTCCGGGCCCATACGACGGATCGAAGACGCTTCTTTCCTTGCCAACTTTGTCCTGTTCTCCTGCTGCCTTCAGCGTCGGAAAATCCTCGTGAGAGAAGGGCTGCAGTCGGCTTGAGACCTTTAAACCTGAAACACAATCACACACTTTAGTTTTGGTCTACCTCTGCACAATCATGTCATTTATCGGCTTAATTTTGATATTAGATTGATTACGATAACATTAAAAATAGCATTTATCAGCCGATAACGTTATGGCCGCCGATATATCTGCATCCCTACTGAAAATGAATGATTATTACCATCTTGATCGACTGCCTTTCCATTGAGCTGTGCCCATTGCTTTGGTCCACCTGTACTTGTGCTCTGCAGGAACAGAAAACACACACACACACACACACACACTCATGATTATGACCTTTACTCATACACTACACACACTCACACACTCCTGATTATGACCTTTACTCATTCACTACACACACAGCGTACCTCCGGGCTGGTTATTGGCATGGGCTTCTGAAGATTGGACACAGATTTCTGTATAGCCAGCGGCGGCTGCGGCTCCGGCAGCTGTGCTGATGATGCAACGGAACTGCAGGAGGGGAAACACACACTCTGATCAGCCAATCAGATCACAGTACCAATGCATATCAATGAATGCATCCAAAAATAGAGCTGGGTATTTAAAGAACAAAGTAAATGGAGTGCTTGAACAATTAAAGGAGCGTTTAGCATCTCCTAGATTAACCTATTATTCTTCTTCATCAACAAATACTTAAGAAAAAAATGATTGTATGTAGACTTGTCACGATATCTATTTTTTGTTGTATGATATATTCCAGCCAAAATATATCGCGATAAACAATATTATTGTCATTTTAAGACCATTTTAGGCCACTCATTTTATAATGCCAGAAGGCTAATATGTAGGGCCACACGGAATCTGCGCGCGGAGAATCCCGCATATTTCCGCAGATTTTTACCCTATCATTGATTCTGTTTATTTACTGGTGTAAATGTGTGTAAATGCATATTTTTTCAGTTTTCAAATAAATTTTATTAATATTTTTGACTAATATGAAAATATTCATATAATTTATTTACAATACAGTTTGTAAAGTACTATTTTCTGTCTTTTAGTTAAGATTTTATATAAAGGACTTGCTTTGTTTACCAAATGAAGTGGATCTAATTGGATTTGCATTGTAAACATTAAATACAAGTTAAAAAGGTATTACTTTTTATTTCATACATTAAGGTTTTAGTTATGATACTCCCAAAATCATTCCGCATAAATCCGCAGATTTTTAACAAAATTCTCAGCAGAAATAGCAACAAATGTCCGCAGATTCCATCTGGCCCTGCTAATATGATCATAAAGCTAGTACACTCTTCAAAAGAACACATCATATTTTGTTCTTTAGAATATTTAATTTATTTAGTCATTTTAATAATTTAATGATCAGGCATTGGAATCAGAATGTGAAAACGCATATCCAAAACAAATAATAAATGTAAAACAAATTTTTAAAAAAGCAAGGTAAGAGTAACAGAGTCTGTGATATCTGCTACCAGATGTATTTTCAGTTGTCAGGCGCCCACATCAAAATATACTTTAGTCATTTATGGTAAATACACTATAGTGTTTTATAACCATACTGACACTGACACCTCCAATAGAGATAGGAGAGAGGTTGTGCAATAAGCTAAAATGTTGCAAACATTGTTTTTTTTATGGATGGGCGATATATATTGCATCACCAAAAATTGTTGTTTATGTATTGTGCGATAAGTCGATATATTGATCATTGTGACAGGCCTAATTGTATGTGCATTCAGGGGCATTTTGTTTGTAAAATATGAACTGACAGTCTCCGCCTCCTAAATCACACATCCAGCTTCAATTATCATCAAATAATTAAGTCTAATTGTCATCTTTTTATGTGTGTCTGATATATATTACATAAACGTTTGCATGAAGCATCAATTTATTGTAATTTCAGTGATTTAGTGTGCGTCTCTGCGTGCTCCTCAACTCTGTTAAGTCGGTTATAAAATAGCAGATCAATCTGTAAAGCACTGAGAGGTTGTTTTCAATCACACGGTTCTAGTGACGGGTGAAATTCAGGAGGGCAGGAACGGGAGACGAAGAGGAAGGTCCATATTTATGCCATTTATACCATATTTCAAAGGAGATATACTTAGGAAATAACCACATGTGTTAGGCATGATCCTCATATCATGAAGAGGGCTGAGTTTACTACTGAACTCAACTATATGAGCCTGTCAGAGGCGGTCGATACTGTAGAACAGGGTTGAGCACCCCTGCTGTAGAAGCTATGTTACATGAAAACAACACTACAGCAAAAACTAGTGTTTGGAAGCATACTATAGATAATTACTTAAATTAAACTGTCGTAGTAATTATATTGTTGGCGTGTTACGACGCTAGTCTGACTGGGAAATGAGCATCTCTCGTCCTCTATGCACACACCTTTAATATATGCAGATCAGTGTGACCTACAGATGCACCTGCTGTAACTAACACACACACACACACACACACACACACACACACACACACACACACAAGCTGGATCTGTCCTTCAGGTCACAGTCAATGCTGCAGTGCAGTTTATATATTAGTTTCCCCCTCAGTAAATACGGTGGCCATTACACCTGTACAGTTCACAGATCATGACACATCACAATACTCAGCAGCACCGCAGAACTGGACGAACAAACAAACACGACAATACAACTGTACAACTGAAAGCAACTGTGCTTCAAGCACTTTTCACTGTGTGCATTAAAAAGATTAGTTTGTCATTAAAGCTACAGCATGTGACACTGTGGCCTCACAGTAAGAAGGTCGCTGGTTCGAGCCTCGGCTGGGTCAGTTGGTGTTTCTGAGTCTGCATGTTCTCCCCGTGTTGGTGTGGGTTTCCTCCGGGTGCTCCGGTTTCAGTCCAAACACATGCGCTATAGGGGAACTGATCAACTACACTGGATGTAGTGTATGAGTGTGAATGAGTGTTTCCGAGTAATGGGTTGCAGCTGGAAGGGCATCCGCTGTGTAAAACATATGCTGGAATAGTTGGTGGTTCATTCCACTGTGGCGACCTCCAAAACCAGTGGTTCTCAACTGGTTTGGCCATTGGACCCACATTTTTACATGGTCACCAAGCCGCGACCCAAATTTTTAGGAACTATAATTTTAGGACATATAATTAATTTGTACTGTTAACAGACACAAGTAGTGACAGATAAACCATGAGAAAATCACCAAGACTTACATAAATAAACAATATTTTATTGCTGACATTTAACAAAATGTATCAAAGTATAGAAATATTACAGAGTAAAAACTACCCTAACAGTGGTTAGAGTAAAGAAATGTTCAATTCTCATGAACTCAACTGAACTGTTGTCGCGCGTGCATTTCAAAATAAAAGTCCGGTACAAATAAAATAAATTGAAAAAATTTTTTTTTTGACCACACACTAAAAATGTTCCCGCGACCCACCAGTTGAGATTTATGTGGAATGATTATGGGAGTATCATAACTAAAAACCTTTATATATGAAATAATTTTAATACCTTTTTAACTTGTATTTAATGTTTATAATGTGAATCCAATTAGATCCACTTTATTTGGTAAACAAAGCAAGTCTCTCGTATAAAATCTCTACTAAAACACTGAAAATAGTACTTTACAAAACTGTATTGTAAATAAATTATATGAATATTTTCATATTAGTCAATAATATTACTGAAATTAATTTAAAAACTGAATAAATATAAAATGTAAACACATTTACACCAGTAAATAAACAGAATCAAAAATGGGCTAAGATTCTGTGTGGCCCTAGCCATAACTACATTTTAAACACACTACCTCCAGTTTGTTCCAGCTACTGTGCAAACGTTGCTACAGTCTTAATTTCCTTTATGGTAGTTTCCATATTTGCCAGCAGTGCTTAATTTATGCCGGAACAAGCCGGATCTGAATCCAGCGCCTCTAAAATCTTATCCTGCACCTCATTTTAGAGATCCCCCTTCTCACACACACCACCCTCCGCCCGCTCTTCACTTTCTTCTGTGACTCCCCAGGCCTCTTCACTTGTCTGCGACCCCCTCTGACGGGCACCCCCCCCACCCTTCCTCGCTTCACTTTCGTCCGTAACACCCCCACCCACTCTTTGCTTTCGTCCAGGACAAACCCAAAATTCTCCTGTACAAATCAACACACACAGCATTCGCCAAACAACAGGTCTTTCTGTACAGACTCCACATAAAGACTGACTTCTGGCTAGTCTGACTGGAGGTTGCATTTTTCCCCATTCATAGTAATGCCGCTGAACCGTATTTCTATGTCTATACTGTTTGATATGCTGCAGTCAATATTAATGTTTATGATCCAAGTAAATCAGAATGTAATTTCCACGGATTTACTGGTAATTTTACTACATAATCATCATCATCATTCTGGAAAACTGTTGTAACAAATTGTGTGATACTTTAATAAACAAACCAACAAAGGGGTCTGTTTACCCATGATCTCACAATTTACCAGCAATCTGTCCGCGTTAAAGAACACTTCAAAGGTTTTTAATAATAAATAGTGTTTATTTGAAGCACTTTGAATTACAGGGTGTATGAAATGTGCTATATTAAAGATAAACTAGCCATATAGCAGTGTTTTGAAATGTAAATCCTTCATGGATTTGATCTGATCAAGTCAATTAATTATTTCTAGAAAAACTTTCAGCATCTAAATCAGCTCAAAATAATACTCAGGAGTATTTAAGAGTCACCCGGACGCTCGATTCCTGGCTGGAGCTTCAAGAGCAGATCTGTGCTCACTATAACAGTGCACTGAACTCTGGATATGAATGAAAAGCATCTGACCTCTTTGGATCGGGTTGATCCTGCTTGTTTGCCCATCCTGTACCGTCTTTGGGCACGATAATCACGTTGGGATCGTTTCCTTTACTCTCAGACTTCAGACTCGGCAGGTGAGCGGGAGGAGGCATTCGCCGGGCTGCGGCCACTTTACCAAGACTCTGTAAGCCATGACGTGCAACAACTGCAGGACGAGAGGGGGAATATCACACACATTAGCGCTGAACAGTATTAAGACACATCTGACAATGCAAATTTTTGCATTTCTGCGATACATAATGCAATATACAGTTGAAAATTATTAGCCCTGTGAATTTTCTCTTCTTCAATATTTTCCCAGATGATGTTTCTCAGGTTCAGGAGTTTCTCTCAGTATCTCCTCTAATGTTTGTTCTTCTGGAGAAAGTCTTATTAGTTTTATTTCGGCTAGAATAAAAGCAGTTCTTAATTGTGTTAACCCCATGTTAAGGTCAATATTATTAGCCCCCTTCAGCAATATTAGTGTTGGATTGTCTCCAGAACAAACCACTGTTATACAATTCCCCTAACTTTACCTAGTGAAGCCTTTAAATGTCACTTTAAAGCTGAATACTAACAATATCTAGTCAAATATGTGCTGACATCATGACAAAGATAAAAGAAATCAGTTGTTAGAAATTAATTAAAACTATTATGCTTAGAAATGTGTTGAAAAAAAATACAGTGGGGCCAACAATTCTGACTGTATTTAATAACATATAATATCAAATAATTAATAAGATTTATGTTTATATACATAAAAGTAATATATATATATATATATATATATATATATATATAAATAAATAAAACTTATGCAATCTGCACTCCAAAAATAAAAGTACAAAATCGGGGTGGTTCTGCCCAAATAAGAACATTTATTAATAATGACTTTTTGTAGACACAAACATGTACTATTTTAAGGTGCCGACCCAGCTTTAGTACCATTTCTGTGTGATGATAGACATGCACAATATTTGACTGTTTTTTGTTGGTTTGTTTTTTATAAAGGAATAATAATGTATGCAGTGCTGCACATATTGACAGCTAATATGACGGTGATTTGATGCGTCGCAAAAGTTGCAAACACCTTTACTGATATCAAAATGCTTTCTGATGTAAAATTAATTAAAATTCCTTACGCCGATTAAGAAACTTGAATAGGCCTGGGCCACTATAGCAAATAAAATCCCTTCTAACATGTGAAAATAAGTAGATTGCTAAATAAACCTGACATATAAAAGTGTAAAGCCTGCAGCTCACAACAAATGTGGAAAGTTATTGCGTATCATATTTAATCCGTTTACTACGAATTTGATGTAATTTTGCTTACATGGATAATTGAATATTAATCAGATGATGTCAGTACGCTGCTGTGGCGTCAGCCAATCATTGCATTGCTGATCGTGATTTAGAGGATGGATAGATCTGTCCTCCACAACACGCAGCGATCTCAGATCAGCTCATCAAGGCATTTTAATAATAATTCCTTAACCCTTTAAGACCTGCCATAGAACAATTCCGCCAGGGTATATCTTAGTATTTTTACATGCTGTGATGTCATTCTTTTGAGTATTTTCAAATGCCATATATCAATAAAATCCTTACATCCCCAACTTTAAGTTTATGTATGTCATAAATCCATATTAACTAGTTTAATAGCTTAAAAGTGCAATAAACCACAAAAAAATTGAAAATCGCTTAGTTTTTATCTTAGTGTTTACTATATACAGAAATAACACAAATGTAAACCTCAAACTTGTCAATGTAAAAAACATGCACAAAACCTTTTGAAACTATATAAAACTGATTTGGACTAATTACATCAATTCGTTTGTGAGATACACTTATTTTTATAAACAGTGTAGACAGAACAACTTGATTGATCAACAAAAAAATCTCTACAAATGACCACAGATGAGGGGTTCTGAGGGCTTCAGTGTTCAAAACGACATCAATGTAAGTAAAATAATAAGCACAATTCAGCAATACAGCAAAAAATGTAAGTTTAAAGGTATAAAAGTTTGATATTTTAGGCATAAAAGTGAATCGATAAGAGTAAATAGCGCGTCATACTATCAGGATAATTCTGTGCTATGTTTATATTCAAACTCAAAGCAAAGCCTTGTTTATGAGCATAAAATACTCAAAAGCAAAGCAATTATAAAGACTATACTAGCATGTCTTGGAATGGATCTAATCCTTCACAAAAAACAGCTTCGTCTTTACAGGTAATAGAATCTGGAGCAGATGAGGAGTCGGAGAATTCCTTATCGTTTGACGCGAGTAATAACTCCAAAACATTGCACTATTTTTTTGTTTGTTGTGTGGTCACGACTCCATGCCAGTGTGTGTCTGATATTGTGCCTGTACGTGTAAATGTGGATGTGTGTGTTTTGTGTGCGTGTGTAAAAGAAATTATGATGTTCCGACACGGATAAAGAGAAGCAGCGACGAGAAGAGCGCACACACATACATAGAAAAGCGCATGCATATTACGTATATCAAACAGCGCGCTGAGTGACATCACCACGTGAGACAAACCTGATAGGTTCACTGTGCACATGAGGTAATTACGTCACATACATAGCAACCAATAACAACCTTTATAAAACACATTTGCAAAGGCGTGCAATGTATTAAAGTGTTTTTTTGTAGTAAATATTTTAGGCTATTTGTGTAAACTCATTAAAGAATGAAAACATTGCAACAGGAGACTGTTTTGGGCTTGATCTGAAAGTATAACGTCTCTGATTTCATATGCAAAAAAAATTATTTCTCTACCCATATGCTTTCGGTTTTTATTGGCTTTTAAACAGAGGCACGCAAACCGGAGCGTGGGCGCTCCCGCCGGTCTTAGAGGGTTAAAGTGCATTGAATTTAGGTATTATATTTATATTAATTTAAAGATGTTTAAATGATTGTAGAAACTCTTATTGTTGCAGGACAAATACAACTTGCAAAACATTACAAATATTTCCTATTTGAATAGATATTGAAGATTAAAGATGTGTGTTTGGCGATTAACTCCTGAACATATACTTCTGCAAACACCTTGTGGAGAAGATTTACCTGGACAAAAGGATCGAGAACGTCAGATTAACATCTTCAATTTGGCCAGAAAGTAAATAAGACTGAAATGTTGATGATGTGACATGGCTCATAACATGGCCACAAGCAACAGATCAACCCCTCTGATGAGAAAGTATTTTCCCAAAGCTTGCACAGTGTTCTGTTACACACTGAAATATATTCAGTTTTTAATCACAAAAAGAGAAGATGCAGGTGTAGTGGGATGCAGTATCTGTCAAGCGTGTGTGTGTGTGTGTGTGTGTGTGTAAAGTCAGAGTGTTTGAGTCTCACCTGTGGTTTTCGGAGTTTCTATTGACTTCCCCTTGTACTTGTCAAATAGGCTGAGTGATGAATACTTGCTTTTCCCATCCTTGGACTTGGTAATTTGCCCCAAACGATCGGACATTGCGATGTAATGTCATCGAGTATGGAAATTTTTCTTTGCACCTCTTCCTCAGTACCGTCAGATTCTGCGGAGAAAAGCACAATAACATGAGGAGACTAAACAAGCTCTGAATTAAATACTTTCCAGAACACATCCAGACACCCTGACACTGACGTACAGAAACACAAACTAGGGCTGATGATCCTGGAAGTGTCTGACACTGCAATATTTCATTTTTCTTTAATAAATATTGCAATATGAGTACACACACGGTTAGTTTGCATCGCTCATTTGACAGTTCTCTGTGGACAGTATTGAGGTACAGAAACTGAATTTTGACTGTCTCATATCTCAATATATCATTCATTCATTCCTTTTCTTGTCGGCTTAGTCCTTTTATTAGTCAGGGGTCGCCACAGCGGAATGATCCGCCAACTTACCCAGCATATGTTTTACGCAGCGGATGCCCTTCCAGCTGCAACCCATCACTGGGAAACATCCATACACACTCATTCACTCACACACTCATACACTAGGGCCAGTTTAGTTGATCAGTTCCCCTATAGCGCATGTGTTTGGACTGAAACCGGAGCACCCGGAGGAAACCCACACCAACACTGGGAGAACATGCAAACTCCACACAGAAACACCAACTGACCCAGCCGAGACTCAAACCAGTGACCTTCTTACTGTCAGGCGACAGCACTACCTACTGCGCCACTGCATCACCCTCAATATATCATATTTATCTCAAAATTCTTAGATCAAGTTATAATATTTTGTTTTGACCTTTAGAAGAAATAAGTCGATGTTAATAGTTACTCCTTAAAAGTAGCACAATTATCTGCCAATGGGGCCAGTAAAATAATCTCATTTTGGCTTTATATTTGTCGATATTTGGACTAGAAACAAGATTAAAGAAAAACTAAGGAATACTTTTTTGTTGCATAAATCCTATTAATTTTGTATAAATAATTAAATCCAATTAATCTTTGTTACACCTACAATCATCATAATTTGCATAATTTGTTGTGCCCAAATGCTTTAAAATGTTGATATATATATATATAAGGCATGGGCTGATACAAGATTCTGACGGTATGATAACCTTGAAAATAAACAACACAGTTTCAAGGTATTGTGTTTACTGCTCTATAATATCTTCTTTTAAAATGTCTGGCTAAAAAACAAAACCTTTTTCCTCTTTGAACACAATATATTTTATTTTGAGAAACATTTAAAGTACTTTGGGGTAGTAAACATGTCAGGCTGAATAATTACAGTGAATCATTGACTTCTGCTGTCTTCATTTGTTTCAAAAACACAGATTTCTTTATGATTTACACCTAAAAAACAAAAACAAAAAGTAAATTAAAAAATTTCTTAATCATAACTAGGGCCAGACGGAATCTGCGGACATTTTTTGCTATTTCTGCAGAGTATTTTGTTAAAAATCTGCTGATTTATGCGGAATGATTTTGGGAGTATCATAACTAAAACCCTAATGTTTGAAATAAAAAGTAATACCTTTTTAACATTTATTTAATGTTTACAATGTGAATCCAATTTGATACAATTTATTTGGTAAACAAAGCAAGTCTCTCGTATAAAATATCTGCTAAAAGACACAAAATAGTACTTTACAAACTGTATTGTAAATAAATCATATGAACATTTTTCATATTAGTCAATATTATTACTGAAATTAATTTAAAACTGATTAAATTTAAATTTACACACATTTACACCAGTAAATAAACAGAATCAATGATAGGCTGAAAATCTGCGGAATTCTGTGCGTGCAGATTACGTGTGGCCCTACTCATACCTTAGGAACGGTATAGCAGAAAATTTTGGCGGTATGATAACCTTGACTTTTCCAAACCGCGGTATACCTTGAAAACGGTTATTGTCCCATGCCTAGTATGCACACATATATTTTGCACATTCTAAGTTTTATTTTGGATGTGATTTCAACATGAAAGCACAAATTTTTACAAATTATTTCATTGACTATTGTTAATTTCGTTGTGTTTTTCATTTTTTTTATTTTAATTAACAGAAATTATTTTCATCAATAGGTTTTCTTTGCTAAAATAACCATGGTTTAACTGTAAAGCGCCATCTACTGGTGTTTCTCTAAACAGCTGCAGGTCAGGTTTTAACGCCACACAATCAGTGCTTATTCTGAACTATTTATATATATAAAAATAATATAATATAATATATATGAGCTAATCCATGCAAATGTCAAGCTTGCCAATGAAAAAATTAAGTTGTCATCATAAATAGCGAAACCCTTCTAATTTATTTTTGTGTATCCTTGTATTTTACAGTGCTGTACAAATACTCAAACATGTCTCGGTCAATTTAACTGTTAGGTCATCATTTTAAAAGTTATACTGCATTACAGGGCTCAACAATAAGGACTGCCCGATGGCCCGGGGCCAGCGTGAGAGACACTCGGGACAGTAGACAGGATCATTACTAGCCCAATCCGGCCAGTGCTGCCGTCACTTAAGTTTAATTTGCCTGCGACTATTAGTCAATTGTGTGCAAATACAGTCTTCGAATCAAGAAAGTTTGTGCTTTTAAGTCTTTAAATGCTACCTTCACCGTGATGTCGTAAACACCATATTGCTCCGATTTCTCTTATCTGATTGGATGTTGTGAGCACATGATTTTTTCTATAACCTGATTATCAGTACAGAGGAGAGACGGCAACTGCATTAAATTATGAGGCTAAAAGAAAAGGTCTGTTTCTAATGTCTTGGAAGCAGACATTTACGTGGGTACAACACGATAAATAAATAAAATTAAAATCAAGTGATGTTTTGCACAGTTTGCTATCAGTTTGGCAAGTCAGCCACCTTTTGCTAAAGGTGCAACATAACACCTACACGTTTTTCAAACTCCTCTTTTTGTTTTGCTTATTACACAATTATTAACATTTTAATAATATGTAAACTCTAGATTCACAGATATTAGTTTTGACACATTATTTAAAATATGTGGCTAAGAAATGGCTATTAACTTCTTTTCTGGTGGGGCCAGTGACAATTTTGACAGGGCAAGTACAAAACCGATCGGACCACTAGAAAAAAATCCTTAGCGTTGAACCCTGCATTAGTTAATATGATTTAAACCGATGCTTTCTATCTATTTTGAAAAATTAGGATATTACCTATTGCAACTTTAATGTAATATAATCTGGTTTATTTACCTTTGGCCAACCGTTCTCAATGATATTTGTTTTTTTGGCCCTTCATATAAAAAGTTTGGGCACCCCTGATTTATTTAGAGTCTTTAAAGATTTAAACTGTAATTTAGAAGCTCAAACAACTTAAATTCACTATACAGAGGAAAAACCCTGCATATTTTCCTCAAAAACTGAAGTAAATTAACCTTGGATGACAAGAAAACTTCATTCTGGATATAATCTAACCCTTTAAAGAGAACATTTAAGTGTGTGAATAATAACACACACCTCTGTATTTCCACACTGACCACCACCACCATCATCATCTTCATCATTATTATGAGAGACAGTGAAAAACAGCTCATCTCAACACAAATACACACAATATCAGAGGAAATCCACGAGAATATCACACAGAAATACCTCAAAAACTGAAGTAAATTACCTTGGATGACATGATAACATTCATTCTGGAACTAATCTAATCCTTTAAAGAGAACATTTAAGTGTGTGTGTGTGAACAATAACACACACCTCTGTATTTCTACACTCACCATCATCATCATTATTATGAGAGACAGTGAAAAACAGCTCATCTCAACACAAACACACACAATATCAGAGGAAATCCACGAGAATATCACCGAAAAGCGGCGATTGTTATGACACTATCAAGATTTATTCCCGTCATGAGCATCAAGCTAAACCGAGCTAACAGAAGTGTGAATCCCTCTCAATGATATTTGGTTTTTTGGCCCCTAATACAAAAAAGTTTGGGCAGCCCTGATTTATTTAGAGTCTTAAAGCTGCACTGAAACTGTAATTTGGAAGCTCAAAGCACTAAAGTCCACTATACAGAGGAAAACCTGCATATTTCCCTCAAAAACTGAAGTAAATTAACCTTGGATGACAAGAAAACTTCATTTTGCAACTAATCTAATCCTTTAAAGAGAATATTTAAGTGTGTGTGTGAATAATAACACACATCTCTGTGTTTCCACACTGGCCACCATCATCATCATCATCATCATCATCATCATCATCATCATCGTTATTATTATGACAGTGAAAAACAGCTCGTCTCAACACAAATACACACAATATCAGAGGAAATCCACGAGAATATCACGTTTGGGCAATATCATTACCACTGAAATTCACTATACAGAAGAAAAAACCTGCATATTTCCCTCAAAAAACTGAAGTAAATTAACCTTGGATGACAAGATAAGATTAATTCTGGAGCTAATCTAATCCTTTAAAGAGAATATTTAAGACTGTATGTGTGTGTGAACAATAACACACACCTCTGTATTTCCACACTAACCACCATCTTCATCATTATTATTATGAGAGACAGTGAAAAACAGCTCATCTCAACACAAACACACACAATATCAGAGGAAATCCACGAGAATATCACACAGAAGCGGAGATTGTTATGACACTATCGTGATTTATTCCCGTCATGAGCATCAGGCTAAACCGAGCTAACAGAAGTGTGAATCTCACTGAAGCATCTGCTTTACACGACAGAGTTGATGTATAACATCATAGATTATACACACACACTACACACAAACACACACTACACAGAATAAGAGTGTGTGTCGAGCTCATTGATAACGTTAACGGGATCCAGCACGGTTAACATTAGCATGAGGATGTAAACACGAGCTCTTCAGCACCACTATTGAATAAACAGCTCGTTTATGTCAAACACACACATTTACACACGAACACACACACACACTAGTGTGCAGACACATGGATTATCACAGGATTGCACACAACTCCACACAATTCTGGCTGATATTTCGCTCTGGGGGTTAGCGGAGCTGCTGCAGCCGTTAGCCCAGGATAGACCCTCCACCGCGGGGGGAAACCTCCAGGAGAGCCGCTGGTAGACTCCCTGCGGACCGACCACCGAAAAACACCGAAGGAAAAAACTCTATTAGCGGCTCTAATTAACAGGCAGAGCCCTTAATTAGCGCTTCATCAGCACTTGTTGATGAGCGAGCCGATTAAAAATGGCTGCCGCTCAGAACAAAGCGACACAAACACCGAGACATCCTGCGACAAACCGGGCCGAAACAGCGCCTCCGTCGCCCGCTTCGCGCTCAGACTCACCGATTTAGCGCTCGACCGTCACCTCTGTTCGCGGGTATCAATATATTTCCACCGGATGGAGAAACTCGACAGGATGGATGCAGATTTCGCTCTGTTTTTCTCGCTTCGCTTGTTGACTGTTTCCCGGCCTGAGAATGAAGCTGCTGCTGCTGTTGCTGCTGCCGCCCAGAGCGGATATGACGTCAACAGCGCGCCGCAGCGCCGCCCGCAGGCCGCACAGTGGAGCAGCACACATAAACAAAAGCACAAATACGCGGATATCTCCACAACACACGCAGAGGTATGGAAATATCAGTGCAGGAGGGGATATTCCAGCAGTCTGGCTGTGTTTATGAGTATTATGTGTATTCCATCATTTATTTATCAGATATTATCCGCTTTAATTGCAGTCTGATCGTCTATTTTCAGATTATTTGGACAGTTTCATAAGTCATCATAACTAGTGCTGGGCTAAGATTAATCGTGATCAGTCACATCCAGAATAACAGTGTGTTTTGACATCATATATGTGTGTATGTGTGTGATATAGGCTAAATATTTATACAGTATATGTGATACACATACATACATACATTCATTCATTCATTTTCCTTCAGTTTAGTCCCTTTATTAATCTGAGGTCGCCACAGCAGAATGAATCGACAACTTATCCAGCATGTTTTACGCAGAGGACGCCCTTCCAGCTGCAACACATCACTGGGAAACACCCATACACACTCATTCACACTCAGACGGCCTAGTGTAGTTGATCAGTTCCCCTATAGCGCATGTGTTTGGACTGAAACCGGAGCACCCGGAGGAAACCCACACCAACACGGGGAGAACATGCAGACTCCACACAGAAACACCAACTGACCCAGCCGAGACTCGAACCAGCGGCCTTCTTGCTGTGAGGC
>CAIGQQ010033701.1:8116008-8132627 GCA_903798035.1 Danio albolineatus
TCTATCTATCTATCTATCTATCTATCTATCTATCTATCTATCTATCTGTCTGTCTGTCTGTCTGTCTGTCTGTCTACAGTATCTATCTATATCTATCTATTTGTCTGTCTGTCTATTTGTCTGTCTGTCTATCTTTCTATCTATCTATCTATAGATATATATATAGAGAGAGAGGCGCCACGGTGGTGTAGTGGGTAGCACAATCACCTCACAGCAAGAATGTTGCTGGTTCGAGTCTCGGCTGGGTCAATTGGCATTTCTGTGTGGAGTTTGCATGTTCTCCCCGTGGTCGTGTGGGCTTCCTCCAGTTTCCTCCACAAGTCCAAAGACATGTGGTATAGGTGAATTGGGAAGGCTAAATTGTCAGTAGTGTATGTGTGTGATCGAGTGTCAATGTATGTTTCCCAGAGACAGGTTGCAGCTGGAAGGGCATCCGCTGCATAAAACATATGCTGGCCGTTCATTCCGCTGTGGCGACCCCAGATTAATAAAGGGACTACATATATATATATATTAGGGCTGTCCAAAAATTAATCGTGATTAATCACATCCAAACTAAAAGTTTAACATAATATTTGTGTGTGTACTGTGTATATTTTATTATGAATATATAAATACACACATGCATATACTTGATAAAATGTTGGTTTATATTTAGATATATAAAAAATATATGTGTATGATACAAATTTTACATTTGAATATGATGTAACTACTTTGATTTAACTTTTTTATATATAGTTTTGGCTTCTATGAATGTGTTTATCACATATACATAATAAATATACATAACACACACACATATTATGTCAAAACAAACTTTTATTTTGGATGTGATTAATCAAGATTAATTTTTGGACAGCCCTAATATATATATATATATATATATATATATACATATAGGTGGGTTTGAGGGGATCATGCATGCCCCAGTAGAGCTTTATGTCTAGAAGCCCCTGGCATTACCTCATATAACACAACAGTTTTAAACTAACTTTATGGATTAAGATTGTTTTTTTGTCAATTTAAACAAATTTTAATTAAAGAAAATATCAGCTGCTGGTAGACTAGCAACTACATATAACCCACATATGACGACCAATATCAATGTGTCTATAGTGTAAGACTGCAATGACACTAGAAAAACAGAAAATGCGTTATTTATTTCTTCTGCAATGAAAAGTATCGCTTTGAGACAGTTTTTCTACATTTATTTCTGAGAGAAAATAATAAATTTCAACTCATTTTAAAAATTAAGATTGTTTATTATAATTATTATTATTATTATTTTTATTATTATTGTTATTATTATTATTATTATTATTAATCGTTCATTTTCTTGTCTGCTTAGTCCCTTTATTAATCCGGGGTCGCCACAGCGAAATGAACCACCAACTTTATCCAGCATATGTGTTACACAGCAGATTCACTTACAGCTGCAACCCATCACTGGGAAACATCCATACACACTAATTCACTACAGATAATTTAGCCTACCCAATTCCC
The DNA here is from genome assembly GCA_903798035.1 of Danio albolineatus. Lineage (NCBI taxonomy): Eukaryota > Metazoa > Chordata > Actinopteri > Cypriniformes > Danionidae > Danio > Danio albolineatus. Next base: position 8,117,515 of record CAIGQQ010033701.1, read on the forward strand.
CTATAGCGCATGTGTTTGGACTGAAACCGGAGCACCCGGAGGAAACCCACACCAACACGGGGAGAACATGCAGACTCAGAAACACCAACTGACCCAGCCGAGACTCGAACCAGAGACCTTCTTGCTGTGAGGCGATCATGCTATTATTATTATTATAAATACTATTACACAGACTCAATCTAATCTCGTTTGTGTGAAGTAAGCAGTGTCTGCTCAGGTTTGAACAGATCTATAATCTGGATGAGTTTTCAAGACTGAAAACATCCTGGATTAATAATTCAACTAATCAATAATCAAATCCAGGTATTCGAGTATGAAAAACAGACCTGTACAGAAATGCAGAACCAGCGTTACCAAAAACAGGGTATTTTTCTATAACTTTAACATAACCGTAGCAAAACATGCACGATTTAAAACAGAAATACACTAATGTGAACTCCACCTGAACAATACAGCATGCGGCACGACTATGGTGATTATTATTGCAGTGCAGTTCAATGCCATACTGTATTTAACTCTCATTAACAGTGCAGCTCGGACTCTATTCATTCTTTAAAGGCACAGTTCACCTAAAAATGTATATTCTGTCATAATTTACTCTGGTTCCAACATGCTTGAGTTGAACACAAGTGAACATACACTGAAAAATGCTGGACGAAATAGACTTAAGCAGTAATTACTTGTCCCTACTGTTCATGTGAAAGCCCAGCATTCTTCACTACATCTTGTTTCGTGTCCAACACAAGACACAAACTCAGATTAGAGCCGCTTGAGAGCGAGTAAATAGTGAGAATAGTCAAGAAAAGCAGCTGAAGCTCTCAGTAATGCTACACATGTGAGGAATCCAGCTCATATCCTCCAGCAACACACACTAATACACTGCAAACACAAGCTGCCATGTAGAGCACGCTATAATGCACAAGCCAACGCTCTCCTGTTTCCCTCTGTGTGTAAATCCAAAGATGCGAATTAAATGTATGTGCCAAACTGTAATATGGCATAAAACATTAGTAAATAAAGCAGCGTTTCCAGTCAGTCATATACTGCAGAGAGGAGTGTATCTGCTGCACTGTCGGGATTCTCCACTGTGGGGTTTGTTCTCCTCCTGTTCTCACTCAATGTGTTTACATCTCAGCTAATGTGCATTTATTCTTACTGAATAAACAGTTTATACTCAGTTGTTTGCATTAATTATTATGCAAGTTTTCAATATTTATGCACATCTAAGCACTTCCATCATGCATTTGTTTACTTTAACTCTGTTTTATTGAAATATATTAGTCAGAGAGCCAAAGTATCAGATACATAGAATCACTGGACATCAACTACTCCCATGTAGCGGCAGAACACAATTTTCTCACTTTTTCTTTCTCTCTGAATCAAGTGATACAATTACATATTCTTGCATTAAGGAAAATAATAAAAAAAACAAAAACACAAAACAAATAAAATAATAAGATAGAAAAAATAACAATGTAGATAAAAGTAACACATATTAGGCCAAACAACAATACAGAAAATATATATATACAAATATGCAAAGGGTACAGCAGTAGAAAATAAATTAATTAAAATAAATACAATATATAAATTTTAAAAATAAATAAATAAATAATAATAATAATAATAATAAAACAATAATGATAATGATAATAATAATAGTGATAATAATAATAAGAATAATAATGACAATAATAATAATAATAATAGCGATAATAACAATAATAATAATAATAATGATAATAATAATAATAATAATAATAATGATAATAATAATAATAATAATATAACACAAATCTTTAAAAAAAACTCAATAATAATGAATTAATAATAATAATAATAATAATAATAATAATGATAATAATAATAATAATAATAATAATGCGCCACGGTGGCCTACTGGTTAGCACGTTCGCCTCACAGCAAGAAGGTCACTGGTTCAAGTCTCAGCTGGGTCAGTTGGTGTTTCTTTGTGGAGTTCTCCCCGTGTTGGTGTGGGTTTCCTCCGGGTGCTCCGGTTTCCCCCACAGTCCAAACACATGCACTATAGGGGAACTGGGTGAGCTAAATTGTCCGTAGTGTATGTGTGTGAATGAGAATGTATGGATGTTTCCCAGAGATGGGTTGTGGCAGGAAGGGCATCCGCTGCGTAAAACAAATGCTGGATAAGTTGGCGGTTCATTCCACTGTGGCGACCCCGGATTAATAAAGGGACTAAGCCGAAAAGAAAATGAATGAATGAATGAATAATAATAATGATAATAATAATAATAATGATAATAAAAACAACAATAATAAAATAATAATAATAATGATAATAGTAAACAAAAAATAATAATAATAATAGTGATATGATAATAATAATAATAAAATAATAATAATAATAATAATAGTTATAATAATGATAATAATAATTATTATTATTAAAATAGGGAAAATAGGTCAGTTATATATTTGCATACATACATATTTATTTATTATTTTTATTTTTAAAGTGTAAGAGGAAGGGTTGGCAAATAGTGTCAAATTTATTAGTATTACCACCAACTGTGTATCTAATCTTTTCTATTTGCATAGACTGCATCAGATCATACATCCAATGCAGGTAACTGGGTGGGGAAGGATGTTTCCAGTTCAGTGTTATAAGCCTTTTAGCAATTATTAAACAAAAGGCCAGTGCACTTGATTGTGTTGGTGATAAAGAAACATTGGTAGGGTTACGTCCAAATAATGCCACCAGGGGGCAAGGCTCAATTTCTAAAACATCATGCATTTGTTTAATGCAATATTAATTAATGCACATAAAATAGGTGGATGGAAGCATAGCTAGTGTTATGTAAATATAGGCCTGTCACAATCATCAATATATAGACTTATTGTACAATAATTCATCATTTTTGCACAACATTAATAACATTAAAGTCATTTTACAATGACATTTACGCTGTCAGCGTTTATAATTGGACAATTACCAAATAGGACATTAAATAGTCTACATAATAGGACATTTATCTTTAACATTAAGTCATACAACCTAAATAACCTTAAGAATGATGAGTATTTATGACTATTTGCATTATTATGCTGTTATTATTATGCTGATCTCAAACTGACAATAATAATCGCTTATCACAACAACTTCTGCGACGATATATCGAACAACAGACATCTCTTATCATGACAGGCCTGTGTAAATCAGCTAACATCACTTTTGTCGTACCATCATAACCTGCACTTTCACAATACGAGCGCTCTCAGGTCAGTAAAGGAGACGAGTCTGATGAAGCATGCAGTCGATTTATACTGGAATCAACTCAAACACCGTGCTGACACACTACAGTGGAGGATACAGGGGAGCATAAGGGACAATCGAGACTGTTTACACTTGCTAGCATTACCTGAGATGTTTAAACAAGACTGAATTATTTGTTTAACTTTGACACACCTAACAAACTAAGCAGATCAGCATGAGCATGTGTGCACTGTTACACTTTAGGAAATACATTTATTTCTTCCAACAAAACAAAAACATCATATTTATATTTTTTCTATTTGATTTATGTCTGTATATTTTATCATTAATATAATTTAACTTTTTTTGTTGTTGTTGGAATGTACGTTTACATATATATACATATTTTTCCTCTCAAATAAAGCTGTCATTTCAGCTTAAATTAAATTACAATTAAACTTTAGTTAAATTACTGGACAGCTTGAATGCTATTCTGATAATGTGCATACTATTAAATTCCCAAACAATTATAAATATTCAACATTTTAATACATTAATACTATTATAATATATACAAAAATAGTTTCTATGTCCAAACTAACTTTAGAACAAGAATCATTTAATGACAATAATAATAAAAAAATCTACTTTAGCATCACAGTTTGTCCAAAAATAAATGTCCACTATGCTTTCTGTGCATCTAAAGATTGCTAAATTTGCATTATAATTGCATTTTTTATCAACACTTTAAAATATTAGCGTTAATATAATGTTTGAAATATAATTAATAAAAAAAACAAATCACAGGAGGGCAAATAATTTAGCCTTCAACTGTATATGAGCAATTCCAGCGTTATGGATGTGACATTTGCAGTAAAAACTCAACATAAACGCACAGATAAGGTCTATGTTAACATTATATTGAAACATCAGTTTACATTTTCTAAAACAACTATATACAGAGTTATTGGAGCAGGAGAATATTAATCTGTAAACAATTTTTATACTTTAAATGACGGAAATAAACATGCGTTATGGATGTGACGAAAAAAATCTGTGAGTTTGCAGCGGACAACATACTTTGTAGAAATTCTGTAGATTAAACTGCACAAACCCAAATGAAATAATGCTCATCTAAAGGAGAAGAGTCGCTCTCTATAGAACAAACATGATGGATTTTAATTTAATTTACATTTTTGCATATATGAGGAAAAAGCTTCGTTATGGATGTGACATCTCTGTGTTATGGATGTGACGGATGTGAAATCTCCACTTGTGAGATTTTGGTAAATCAAATCTAATTGTTTGAAAACACTGACCGAGACATGTTTGAGTATTTCTACAGCACTGTAAAAACAAGAATACACAAAAAGAATTAAAAGGGTTTCGCTATTTTGGTGACAACTTAATTTTTTTCATGGCAAGGTTGACATTTGCATGGAATTTATTATATATGTGTTATATATGTATGTATGTATGTGTATATATATATATATATATATATATATATATATATATATAATTATTTTTTTATATTATATATTAGTTTTGAGTATTATTATATATTAGTATTATTATATATAATGTATATATTGGGGTTGCCACAGCAGAATGAACCGCCAACTATTCCAGCATGTGTTTTACGCAGCGGATGCCTTTCCAGCTGCAACCCAGTACTGGGAAACACCTATACACACTTTCACATACACGCTCATACACTACGGCTGAGGCTCGAACCAGTGACCTTCTTGCTGTGAGGCAATCGTGCTACCCACTCTGCCACCGTGACGCCTATATTATATCATTCATTCATTTTCCTTTCGTCTTAGTTCCTTTATTAATCAGGGGTCACCACAGTGGAATGAACCGCCAACTTATCTAGTATATGTTTTATACAGCGCATGCCCTTCTAGCCACAACCCATCTCTGGGAAACACCCATACACACTCATTCACACACACACTCGTACACTGGGGCCAGTTTAGTTGATCAGTTCCCCTATAGCACATGTGTTTGGACTGAAACTGGAGCACCCGGAAAAAACCCACACCAACACGGGGAGAACATGCAGACTTCACACAGAAACACCAACTGACCCAGCCGAGACTCGAACCAGCGACCCTCTTGCTGTGAGGCGATTGTGCTATCCACTGCGCCACAATGACGCCCTAGGGCCAATGTTATATTCATTCATTCATTTTCTTTTCGGCTTAGTCCCTTTATTAATCCGGGGTCGCCACAGCGGATTGAACCGCCAACTTATCCAGCATTTGTTTTACGCAGCGGATGCCCTTCCACCTGCAACCCATCTCTGGGAAACCAATATTATATTATTATATTATATTAGTTTCATATGAATATGGATATCTGGTATCTACACTGAGTGATGAATATCTGGTAACAGCAGCTGTGTGTGTGATAGTATGAGCAGTGTGTGTAAGTGATATTGAGGTCAGATTAAAGCTCAACAACAACAGAAGAACAAAAACACCAAGACAAAGCCTGCAGGATCACCTCCGGCTCTAAACATCTCAGTCATACTCCACATTCAGCATTAGAAAACACACAACATCATAACTATTACACTTAAAAACACGAACAAGATCGATTAAAGCTTTGGACTGTTACCTACCATAATAAATAACAACAATAACAACACTATAAATGTTCTAAACTAGAAGCAGTGCGTGTGTGTGTGTGTGTGTGTTACAGGGGATGTGTTGTAATGATATAATGTAAAATACACACTATAATAATAGTAAGCTAATGGAGACGCGTTCCCTTTAAGTCTCCGTAATGAGCGAGTATCAGCTGACTGTCAGAGATCAGACAACAACAGCCCAGAAACAGCAGAAAACTGAGAGGAAAACATGTTTACCTGCAGCTCATCTTCACCTCAGAGGCGTCAGACTGATGACAAATAATGATATGAATGAGGGAAGTAAATAAATAAGGCTGCGCTACTGTAACCTCACATCCATGAAGACCCGCGACGACCCTCGCGTGAATATACAGCAGAATACACTTTAGAGAATAACGAGACTGAACGCGATTGGCTTTAAAAGCGTCTTTAGATTGATATCATGGTCAATATTTAGATTAATATGACTGTTAGAGAGCGAAACTCCGCCGCCGCCATGATGGATCACCTCAGCAGCAGCTCAGGGGCGCGCTCTCAATCCCTGCGCGCGCCCTGCACAGAGAGCACGGGAGTATGGAGTCACATTTACGACACAATTCTTTGCGCTAAAGATCGTGTTTTGAGCTCGGAAAATAGCTTTTTGGGGTCGCGTTAATACTTCTGCGCATGTTATAAGCAACAAGTCATTTTGTGTGTACTCAAAACATGATCTTTTGTGCGCATAATTGTTGAAACACATTCAACAAGCCATTTTGTGCACTCAAAAACATGATATTTTGCGCACAGAATTGTTAAAGTTCATCCAACGAGCCATTTTGTGTGTTACAATTATGATCTTTTGGCACAGAATTGTAAATACGCAAAAAACAAGGCGTTATGCACACTCAAAACACGATCTTTTGCATGCAGAATTGTTATTACCTATGCAACAAGCCATTTTGTGCACTCAAAACACAATATTTTGCACACATAATTTTTATTTAGCATGTACAAGACATTTTGCACACTTAAAACATGATCTTTTGCATGCAGAGTTTTTAATGCACATGCTACAAGCATTTTTAGTGTGCTCGAAAGATGATCTTTTGCACACAGAATTATTAATACTTGCATTTTTGCATAGTGAAAATTCTGTCACTAATGTAACCCCATACACTGCACGCTTTATCAGCATTGCGCACTAGTGAGGGCACTCAGGAGGAGTTGAACAGAGCCGCATTCACCGGACAGGTGGAGCTGAAACCTGAAGCAGATAAAACAGAAGGGTGGAGATCCACACACACGCACACGCACACACTCATACACACTCATACACACTCAGTGAATGTGCTGTCAAATAAATACTACAGCGAGAATAATCAACAAAGCCGGGAAACAGAAGAAATATCCTACAGATCTGTTGTAAAACTATTGATTATATTAAGACTTGTTTGTTTCGGAGCTCTGAACTCTTAAGGCTGGTTGCGTCAGAAGCTAAAATGCTGGATCCTAAAGGTCAAAGGTCAAAGTGTGACTGCAGTCATCTCACTGATGATGTCATGATGATGCAAAACAATGATTTCCTCATTTAAATTAATAAATAAACAAATATGCAAATAAATAGTGAAATTAAAAATATTTCTTGTTTCTTGTTTTATTTATTATTTTAGTTCTTCGATTTCCTGAATTTTTTATTGTTCACGGATATGAGGAAAATGGTTGTTAATCTATAAATATTGCTAATATTATACTCGATATATGTTTGTTTTTTTCTATAAAGGTCTGATAACAGTTCCTTAATTTTAATAATAATTTTATTAAACTAGTAATCTCATAGAATTAGTGATTTAGAGCATTTTATTTATTTATTTATTTATTTTATTTATTTTTTTTATTTATAAAATTGTTGCGATTAAAATTCAGAATAATTACACCAAATATTGATGTATTTATGCTAATTTTGTGCTGTTTATAAATGTATGGTTTACATTGTCTGGAAAACGTGTCACTTCTGTCATTATTTTAACACATAAAATAACTAAACTTCAGCATTTTTATTTATAATATTTGGAAGGAACGTCATTAGCTGTAAATAACGACACGTTACTTCAACACATAATTATATTGTCATTTAGACGATATTTTAACGTTAATTTTTTGCACAAAATAACAAAAACAATGCTGATGTTTGACTTCAGAAGAGCGTAGAAATCAGTGTTTCCTGTAATAACCCTCATTTTCAAGCAGAACAAATAAAAACAGATGTTATTCTGATCATCTGACATTTCTGGAAACAACAAATATCCTACATTACTTTATTATTTGAAGTTTAGAGGGAAATCTATAAGTCATTAAAGAAATAATATATATTATATGGGAATATATAGTCCCATTTTACTCAAACCCAAATCTAATAGATGAATAATAAATGAAGCAAATTCAGAAAATGTTCATGTGTTTTCCTAATTATTTTCCATAGCTATATATATGCATAAGAAAAGGAATGTACTGTAGGTATGGATGCTGCTTTATAAATGAAATCGTAATTTAGCACGATAAAATGTATGTCCAACTTAAATATTTTGTTAAAAGGCAAGTAGTAATCCATCAGATATTTAGATTATTACCTGTTGGCATGTACTAATATTATAAATTATGCCTTTTCAATTTAAAATAACAACATGACTGCTGTTCAACACAAATATAAAGCTGCATATCATAACACAGTGCAATTTATATTATACATTATATTATAATTCATAATAAATCTAAACATTATTATTAAAAGTGAGCATGAAATCAAAACGTGCAGTGATTATCTGCATTATTAGCACATTGTTAATCTTAAAGTGGACAAAACAGTTAGTTTTAATAATTAATCAAACTCTGCTCTGATTGGCTGGAATATGCTTAGCCACGCCTCTTCAACTGTAATTTTGCGGCAAGTAAAAAATGAGAGGCGGAGCTCAAAAGTAACCCCCGCCCCCTACTTAATATTCAGTTTCAGATGTAAACACAAAAGCATGCAGCAACTTCTGGCTCAAACTGTCTTTATATTTATGTATATTCATTCATTCTCCTTCAGCTTAGTCCCTGTATTCATCAATGGTCACCACAGTGGAATGAACCGCCAACTTATCCAGCATGTATTCCAGCCATTTATTCCAGTATATAAACTGGAGCACCCGGAGGAAACCCACAGCAACACGGGGAGAACATGCACACTCAGAAACACCAACTGACCCAGCCGAGACTCGAACCAGCAACCTTCTTGCTGTGAGGCCACAGTGCTAACCACTGCGCCGCCCGATTTTCTATATATCCGTGTAATAAAGAAGAGACACAGTAAGACGACTCCCACAGGAGATTAACCTCATTAGCATGTGCTCATTAAAACCGTCATCTTCTACTGAAATCAAGCGATGTCTATGCAAGCGCTTCAGTGTGAGGAAAGCAGCATGTGAATTTCCATCAGCGGCTGCCAATGTTGACCTGAGGTTATAATTCTGTCATTAGATTAAAGAGACGGGATATGTGACCTATTAAAGGATAATCAGGAATAAATGAAGGATGTGTGAAATGTGACGGCTCCCTCATTAGTGTGTGACTCTGTTCAGACTAATCATTTCAGCACTCATTATCCCATTAATAAGTGAGTTACATCCAGTGTTGGAAAGAGTATTGAATAATCATACTCAAGTAAAAGCACCATTACTTGCCCATAAATGTAGTGCAGTAGAGTAAAAGCATCTGTAGTAAATATTACTCAAAGTATGAGTAAACAGTAGAGCTTTCAGAAGTCCTCAAGAGTAGTGAGCAGTGAGTATTACACTGTAGAGAAGCTGATGCTTTACAGAATGTTACGTTTACACATCCCTGCACAAACAACATGTGCTGTATTTAGGGATCTTCCTATTTTCATTCGTTCCTTCCAACCTTCCTTCAATTATTTGTTTGTTCTCTCCTTCCTTCATTCACTCGTTCGTTCGTTCATATTTTTGTTCCTTCCTACATTAGGTCCTTTTGTTCATTCATTCATTTGTTTGTTCCTTAATTTGTTCAGTCCTTCCTTGAATTCTTCCTTCATTGATTTGGTCCTTACTTCTTTCCTTCCTTCATTTGTTCACTCATTCTTACTTTCATAATTTTGTTTGTCATTAGGTTCTTTGTTCATTTGTTCATTCTTTCTTTCCTTCCTAGTTTGTTCAGTCCTTCTTTGAATCCTTCCTTCGTTTATTTGTTTGTTCTCTCCTTCCTTCATTCATTCATTTGTTTCCTCCTTTTCACTCATTCGTTCGATCATATTTTTGTTCCTTCCTACATTAGGTCCTTTTGTTTATTAGTTCGTTTCTTCCCTCCTTCCTTAGTTTGATCAATCCTTCCTTGAATTCTTCATTCGTTTGATCCTTCCTTCTTTCCTTCCTTCATCTTTCTTTCATATTTTTGTTCCTTCCTTCATTAGGTCCTTTGTTCGTTCGTTCCTTCCTTCCTTCTTCCTTGGTTTGTTCAGTCCTTTCTTGAATCCTTCCTTCATTTGTTTGTTCTCACCTTCCTTAATTCATTCGTTTGTTTCCTCCTTCCTTTGTTCACTCGTTCATATTTTTGTGTTTTGTCATGTGTTTGGACTGTGGGGGAAACCCGAGCACCCGGAGGAAACCCACATCAACACGGGGAGAACATGCAGACTCAGAAACACCAACTGACCCAGCCGAGACTTGAACCAGAGACCTTCTTGCTGTTCTAACCACTGCGCCACCCATCATCAATCACTAACCAACCAATCAGACGTATCCAAATGCATATAAATAGTCCGCCTTCCTTCCCTTTGTCATCCTCGTTTTTTCCCAGACTCCTCTCCCTCTTTCCTAAATCCAATCGCAGGAGAGTTCTCGAGACCACCTGAGCTCAGACTCCCCTATCTCCCTCCAGTCTAAACAGAGAGAGCCCCGGGCTCGTGGATCCTCAGATGCCAAATACACTTTTACTTATTTAAGCCCTCGCTAAGCATGAACCCTTGAAACAGAGTTATATTAGTGATATTAGTGTTTCGGTCACTGTCGCTTTAAATTCAAATGAGCTTGTGCTGTTTTCAGAAGAGGGCGGAGCTACAGACGCCCAATGACTCCCCTGTTTATCATCAGCTCCACATCTATAATCCTCTGAGTCTATGCTGACATCATCTTCAGCAGCTCAAACACTCTAATGGCTAATGGACAGACGGCTGCTGCTCACTCAGGGCTGCTGTTTATGCTAATGAGGGGAACAAGTGGGCGGGGCTTTCCCCCTCTGATGACACATATATAGGGAGAATGTCAAACACAGTGCTTCATTCATCAAGTCTGATTATAAACACAGTTAGCTCATGTTGAGCATCAGAGGCTGCTGGAGATACTCACACACCGCTCACACACAGCTGGGGTTTAAACCCTTATTTAAGTAATTTTTGCTCGATAGGTGCCCTTTAAAACCAATAAAAAGCATCAGTTTTTGCTGTAAAATTGAAATTACTGAAGCAACACATGAATTATTTCAGGAATAAAGTAAATGATTATTAATTAATTATGAATTAATATAAATTATTAATCAATTAAGTAATTATAAAAGGAATAAATGAAAAATCCTCACATGTTCATTGAGAAAGTGCTTCTCCATGGCAGAAAAGCCCCTGAAAGCTCAGTTTGTAAACTTGATCTGTTCCAGAAAGCTGTGAATGAGCAGTCTGATGATGGTATGCCGGATCACGGGCTGCTAATGACGCACACTATAGCGGACACTGACCGGTTCACTGACCCAATCAGACACATCATTAACATTTAGATGGTCAAGACTCCTTGATTGAATCTAACAGGTAATAATGTGCCGGACTCACGCAGGACAGCGGTATAAAGAGAGTCTCCACAGCACACAAATGAACATCTCTTAAACCTCACACCAGCTCTTCTTCTTCACAAGCTCTCGGTGTCAGCCCCGGTGAAGTGAGTACTGCGTCTTTATTTACTCTATTGTTATTTATAGGCTCTGTTATGCTGTATTCTTACACTTTCTGAAAGTTTTTGTCTTCTTTCTAGTCCAAATATGTAAAAACTCTTAAATCAAGAAGAATTTTTAGAGAAGTAACACATATAGTCTTGTTTTCAGGAATAATGAGTCTAAATTAAGTGAGTTTTTTATTAAAATAAGCAGAATGATCTGACAATGGGGGAAGCTGAATGATCTTGTTGTTGCTTTGAGAAGAGATTACTCTACTAACATCATAGTCAGATTATTTGGCTTGTTTTAAAGAAAAACTCACTTCATTTTGATTCATTATCAGGAAAAACCAGCCCGATCTCACGAGGAAACGGGACTATTTCACGTTTTTTCAGTTCAGTGGCTAATCCATATGAATTCATATTCAGTTCATGTGAAAATGTGCAATTAAAATGGTACATTTTTAAAAGACGTGGTGTACGTAGCTCTGGTCAAACTGCGTTTCGTACACAATATGTACACTTTTAAGTCATACACTTTTCAAAAGGTGCACATTTGTACTTAAAGGGTCCATATTTGATACCTCTAAAGCAGGGGTGCCCAAACGTTTTCGTATGAAGGGCCAAAAAGCAAACTTCATTGAGGCTATAGTGGGTTGAAGGTAAATATAGTGGCCATGGGTAATTTCCTAATTTATTTAATAATATTTAAAAATAAGTAGAAAATATTGCTTTATATTAACTAATACAGCATTTTTTTACATCGTTTAATGAGCTTATTATAGTCAAAACAAAAACAATCTCATTTGTAACAGATTGAAGTTACACCTTATTTGCTCCCCGATGTCTTCTGCATAGTCCTCTATCCATTAAGTGGCATTATTTACATTTTTAAAAATCTGATTTATTTACAACATTTAATTGAAATGTTTTATTTGTTTGCTTTTTTGTAGCTCAGCAATAAAACAAACAAACAAACAAATAAAAGTTATTACAAATTATAAATGATGATCTCTTTAAAGGCATTCGCCCCAACCCTCTCCATCCTTCTCATTCTCTTCTTAGATGGCATGGTGGGCCAAACCAAAGGTTACAATGGGCATACTTTGGGCATCTCTGCTCTTAAAAATTTTAAGAGGAACATGTTTGTACTTTTTAGGTACTAATATGTACCCTTGAGGTATTAATATGAAACCTTTAGGTACAAACGTGTACCTACCCCACTCCAGTGACAGCTCGTGTACCTTTATTTCTGGGAGTGTACACAAACAGACAAAGAAAACCTTATATATCACTGTCTGTTCCAAATGCAGACTTTGGGTTTGTATTAGGGCTGTGCAATATGGACAAAATAATCATACTGTGATTTCTTGAACGAATATTGCGATTTTATTAGTGATTTTGGCAGCTGTTTTTGCTTCTTCAAGTGCGCTACACACACACATTCTACATGTATTCAGTGCACAAGAAGTGCAGAACAAAACATTACACAGCGAAATAACACAGTATTAAGTTGAATAAATGAAACTATAAAACTGTATGTGCTTTAATCACGATATTTTTGCGATTGCGATGAATTGCACAGCCCTAGCTCGCACCCTTGTAAAATTATGATTACGTACAATTTTCTTATACATTTTTAGAATTACACTTGCATTGATTTCATTTACTTGCTTAATTTCTCCCAGGGCTGTTTATACTGAAGTTAATGTTTGGCTGCACCATGTTGGTGTTTCGTAACATTTAGTATTTAAGACGTGCTCAAACCCCAACCTGGAGGACTATGACCTACACGCATACACTACAGACAATTTAGCTTACCCAATTCCCCTATAGCGCATGTGTTTGGACTGTGTGTGAACCAGTGACCTTCTTGCAGTGAGGCCAGAGTTTGACACCACTGAGCCACCGTGCTGCCAGAATAGATTGAATTTATGCACTAAATAATTATGACAGTGTCTTTTTTCCTTATAAAAGGAGGCGTGTCCTCAAGCCCCGCCCCTAAACTCAACCCTCATTGGGAGATGAGCGAATCACACTGAAATGTACGAATGAGACCGTACAAATATGTAAGATTTAACCACTAAATCAAAACGCCATCAATCAGTATGAGATAACTCACTTCATTTTGACCATGAAAATGCTTCTCAGATATCTGTAGTAGAAACGAGACAGGAACTCTTGGGTAAGAAGCGCATGTGTTGTGTTGTACGTCTCTTCCTCCTCAGATAATGTCTGGAGGTCTGCTGTCCGCTGCGGCTCTGCTGTGTCTGCTGTCCGTCTGCTCGGCCTGCTACATCTCAAACTGCCCCATCGGAGGAAAGCGCTCCGTTCAGGACTGGCCCATTCGACAGGTGTGTGTGTGTTTACCGTTTAACCCTCCTGTTGACTTCCGGTTCTCCATACACCATCACAAAACACCTGCCGGCACTACAGCTCTGAAATAAAGCAGATCAGTTTAATTCCAATGCTGAAATCTATATTGTGCATGAGGAAAGAAGCTGATCTTCATCACACACACAATGGGTTTACAGCTGGCGGCTTAAAATTGACCCAAAAGACAACCCTCATTAGCATAATCAGCAGCCCTGAGTGAGAAGCAGCCGTCTGTCCATTAGCCGTTAGAGTGTTTGAGCTGCTGAAGATGATGTCAGCATAGACTAAGAGGATTATAGATGATGAACAGCGACAGGAGTCTCCATAGACTGACAGAAGCATGAAGCACACACCTGACAACACACACACTGCTGTTTTCCAGCTGTCGCTATGCTTATGCATATGCATTTATGGCTCCGCCCTCTTTTTTAAATCTCATTTGCATTTAAAGCGACAGTCACCAAACACCACAGTTAGGATGAAAGCCTGAAAGGGTCAGTGTCAGAGAGCTGGAGAACATCATCTGTGTGCTGTTAAACACACACATTCTAGATCAGAGATGCCCAAAGCAGGGCCCGCGGGCAAAACTTGGCCCATGGTAACCTATAATTTAGCTCACCACCTCATCTGAGAAGAGATTTGCTGCAGATACCTTCAACAGAGATCATCATTTCTAATTTAACATCACCTTTGGTTTGTTTAATTGTTGAGCTGCAAAAAAGTCAACTAAAATCAACTGTTTCGATTAAATGTTGCGCATAAATCAGATTTTGAAAAATGTAAATACTCTCATTGGAAGATTGAGGACAATACACAAGACACCGACGAGCAAATCAAGCCAAAGGCAGCCTGACTCATCGAACAACACTGTGTTGTAAATGTGTTTATGTTTTTATTGTAAGAAGTTTACTAGAAT
>CAIGQQ010033701.1:8138261-8149899 GCA_903798035.1 Danio albolineatus
ACTCATCCACTCACTAGTCAACTCGTCTACCCACTACTCAACTCATCTACTCACTAGTCAACAGGTCAACTCCACAACTTGCTAATCAACAGGTCCACTAATCTACTCACTAGTCAACAGGTCCACTCTACTGATTAGTCAACAGGTCAAATCAACTACTCACTAGTCAACAAGTCCACTAATCTACTCCCTAGCCAACAGGTCCACTCATCTACTCACTAGTCAACAGGTCAACTCAACTACTCACTAGTCAACTGAACTACTCACTAGTCAACAGGTCAACTGAACTACTTACTAGTCAACTTGTCTACCCACTACTCAACTCATCTACTCACTAGTCAACTCATCTATCACTACTCAACAGGTCAAATAAACTACTCACTAGTTAGCAGGTCAACTCAACAACTCACTAGTCAAAAGTCTACTAATCTAACGATTAGTCAACAGGTCAACTCATCCACTCAAGTCAACTCATCTATTCACTAGTCATCTCATCTACTCACTAGTCAACTCTCCGACTCTCTAGTCAACAGGTCAGCTCATCCACTCACTAGTCGACTCGTCTACTCACTACTTAACTCATCTACTCACTAGTCAACAGATCAACTCATCCACTAACTAGTCAGCAGTCCCTTATTAAAGACATCATAAAACTATCCTCTTTAACTAATATAAAGTGTTTAAGTAGCCATGTGTGTCTGCTGCACCTGTGATGTTTCCAGCTCCACCAGTAGGAACCAGCACCTCCAGCTCAGGAAGTGTGTCTCCTTCAGGTAGAGATGTGGTGAGCTGCAGGTACGCGAACAGGAAGTGAGCCAGTTGAACCATAATCCTGGACCAGTTTACGGAGTTCAGACTCATCAGACGGTGCCGCTGAACCAGATCTGCATCCGCAAACAGCTTCCTCAGAGGAACGTCAATGTCATCAGACGTGCCGTCGGCTGCGGTACACAACAACAAACACTAGTCAACAGGTCAACTCACTTACTAGTCAACATGTCAAATCATCGACTCACTAGTCAACAGGCCTACTCATCTACTCACTAGTCAACAGGCCCACTCATCTACTCACTAAGCATCAGGTCTATTTATCTACTCACTAGTCGACATGTCAACTCATCTACTCACTAGCCAACAGGTGAACTCATCTACTCACTAGTCAACAGGTCAACACATCTACTCACTAGCCAACAGGTGAACTCATCTACTCACTAGTCAACAGGTCAACACATCTACTCACTAGTCAACATGTCAATTCAACTACTCATTTGTCAAATCATCTACTCACTAATCATCTTATCTACTCACTAGTCAACAGGTCAACTTATCCACTCACTAGTCAACTCATCTTCTAGTCAACTCATCTACTTACTCGTCAACGTCAAATCATCTACTTATTATTCAACAGGTGAGCTAATCTACTCACTAGTCAACAGATCAACTAATCTACTCATTAGTCAGCAAATCAACTCATCTACTCACTAGTCAACAGATCAACTCTTCTACTCAATAGTCAACAAATCAACTCATCTACTCACTAGTGAACAGGTCAACTCATCTAACCACTAGTCAACAGATCAATTAATCTACTTACTAGTCAACAGATCAACTCATCTACTCACTAGTGAACAGGTCAACTCATCTACTCATAAGTCAACAGATCAACTCATCTACTCACTAGTCAACATATCAATTAATCTACTTACTAGTCAACAGGTCAACTCAACTACTCACTAGTCAACAGATCAATTCATCTACTCACTAGTCAGCAGGTCAACTCATCTACTCACTAGTCAACAGGTCAACTCAACTACTCAGTAGTCAACAGTTCAACTCATCTACTCATTAGTCAACAGATAAACTCAACTACTCACTAGTCAACAAGTCAACTCAACTACTCAGTAGTCAACAGTTCAACTCAACTACTCACTAGTCAACAGTTCAACTCATCTACTCATTAGTCAACAGATAAACTCAACTACTCACTAGTCAACAGGTCAACTCAACTACTCGGTAGTCAACAGTTCAACTCATCTACTCATTAGTCAACAAATAAACTCAACTACTCACTAGTCAACAGTTAAATTCATCTGTTCACTAGTCAACAGGTGAACTCATCTACTCACTCATCTGTCACTGGACTACATAGCCCATCATGCACCTCACACACACCAGTTCCTGATCACCACTGATTGCAAACTCACAGCTGAAGCACATCATCATCTGATTACCTGGACTTTATTTTATATTTATACACCATTATATTTCGGGCATTACAGTGGCTCAGTGGTTTGCAGTGTTGCCTTAAAGCAAGAAGGTAGTTGGTTCAAGTCCCGGCTGGGTCAGTTGGTGTTTTTGTGTGGAGTTTGCATGTTCTCCCCATGCAAAATATGTATCAAAATAAGATTTGTCAGCAAAAATCATCACATTTGCTGAAACTTAAGCCTCAAAAATAGCCCAGAGTGGATGAAAATGTCCCAACAGCACAAAAGGGTTAAATAAAATTACCGTTTTATACAATCTTCTGACTTTATTGTGTATTAATAATAATTAAATTAGCATGAAGTATTATAATAACAATTGAAACGTTACAATACGCCACTATCAATAGAAGCATTGACTTCTGCACCTGCGAACACGTGGACGTTTTCTGCTACGCTAGTGGTCATCTGTAGCTCCTGGATTTTAGTGATGCGTCCGCGAGGAAACACCACCACGATGTCCACCTCACGCAAACCCAACACACTCCTGATGGCGGAGCTGCCCGTGTCTCCAGACGTACCTGAGAAAATAAACACACGTGAATCTCCACTTCGGCAGATCTGAGACTGCATGTCATTACTGCAGTGCTAAAATCTGCAGTGATGGTTTTCAGATGACGTCACAGCACTATGGGTGCGCCCCCTGGTGGAGAAAACATGACCATCAGTCTACTGATGACCACCAAGTGATGAGCTGAGTGATGATGTTTCTCTTATTTAAGCCAAAATCTACATAATTATTGAGCAATACTAAGATCTAGCATTACTAACAGACGAGAGACACGCCTGAGCTGAGCTTCAGCAGAATACCCCCAGAAAAAAACAGCCTGAAAGTAGATATTGATGTATTTGTGCTGAATATTAGCATCATTGACTCATAATAATCGATATTACTTTAACTATCACTGCATTTGTGTGCTTTTTATACAGTTTCTATCCTAATTTACATGTTAAGTGCACTTAAAGTATTAATTGAACATCAAAGTATAAATAGCAGACGTGAACGAACGTATGGTGCAGCCCTACGTCATACCGACGAGTATTGTGGCTCGCTGGCGGTCTCTGCGCAGGAAGTACTGCAGGAAGTGAGCGGTGCAGGAGAGCGCCAGATCCTTAAACGCCAGCGTTTCTCCATGAAAGAGCTCCAGGATGGACAACGAGTCCTTCAGCTGGACCAGTCTCACAGCGTCCGGCACAGAGAAGCTGGACAGAGCGCTGGACACCAGACCTGCAGAACACAATAAAGGCTCATTCACAACAAAAGCCGAAGCTTAGTACACCCCCCCCCCCATTCCCACTGCCGTCATTCTCATTTATTTACAAGGGATTTTAATGATCTAAGCCAGTCTAAAGCAGATGGTGCACAAGCAGCAAGGGACTGTCCGAATCCACTTAATATACACTATGAACAGCAGCTACGCTAATTATTCTCTTTATTCTCTATCTCCACCTGGGGATACTCATCCCGAGGCCCCCAGAGACTATGCAGCACCACTGACGTGATCCAAGGCCCACGATTAGACAATCCTGAGGTTCCATAATCCTGGACCAGGCCGTATCCTGAGCAGCTGCTGCGGTCATGGAGGAGTGGACAGCATGAGACTGATTCTTGTGACGCTCCAAGGACAGACGAGTCTCGCTGACATCCAGCGTTCTCCAGCCTCTAGCGCCTAGACTGCAGCTCTGCACAAGACGTCTGGCCATAGAAGAGAAATAGTCGTGCCCAACTGAGCCTGGTTTCTCTCCAGGTGTTTAATTCTTCACTTTCGCCAATTGAAGTTTTTTCCTTGCCGCTTTCGCCACTGGCTTGCATGGTTCAGGACCTGTAGAGCTGCGCATCGATGGATTACTCTTGAGTGTTTGGACCCTCAGTAGTGAATATTAAACCACACTGAACTGAACCCCAACACTGAAAACTGGACTGACACTGTTTACATTTACTATAATCTTCTATGTGAAGCTGCTTTGACACAATCTACATTGTAAAAGTGCTAGAGAAATAAAGGTGAATTGAATTGAAAACTGAACTTTAAGGAGGGGCAAAACGGTCTGTGCACCAGGCACATTGGTCTAACAGGGTTGTGCTTATTCTCTTGATGCGTGTGTTTTAGGCATAACGTGCAATAAACCAATCAGAGCCTCATCTCCTGTTCCCTTTAAACGTCAGTTGTGTCGCACCACAGTGCATTTGATATTCACATCTCTTTTGTTTCTCATTGTATAGAAACTTATTCTTATTAGCGGTTAATGATAAAAACTTTAGCTTTGCTTTCATCTAAAAATGCAAGCAAAAGAAATGCATTTTTGAAAACAGCAGCATTTGTTCTAGTTCACTATTTTCATGTGTCTTATGAAGCTGAAGTTACAGTAAAACACCACTTGATGGCGCTCAAACACAAAACGTCTGGTCTGGGCGTCTCCTGGTTTCAGGATGGATGTTTTATGCAATATTACAATTTTGTGCACCAGTTTAATTCACGTATTTAGATGGAAACACAGCTAAAGGTTTTATCGTAACATTTATAATTATCGTAGAGCACCGTGTTAAAACTGATCGACCAATCAGATGTGCACTGAGCTGCTGAAGTTACAGTAAAACCCCACTTGATGGCGCTCGAACATAAAATGCTGTTTTCTTTGTGTTGTTTTACCTAATTCTCCAGTTGTTCTCTGGGCATCTCCTGCTCTGGGATGAATGTTTTATCCGATATTACAATTTTTAATTTAGTTATAAAAACGGTTTAATTTGCATATTTAGAAGGAAACACAACTAAAGTTTTTATTGTAACATTTATAGCTATCGTAGAGCACCGTGTTAAAACTGATCGACCAATCAGATGTGGTGTATTACCTCATTCTCCATTTGTTCTCGGGCATCTCCTGCTCTGGGATGAACGTTTTATGCGATATTACAATTTTTAATTTGGTTCTAAAAAAGGTTTAATTTGCATATTTAGAAGAAAACGCAGCTAAAGTCTTTAATGTTACCTTAATAGTTTTAATTTTCACATGAAATGTTCACTTTATGCATTTTCAAACTCAGAAAGCACTTTGTCCTTAAATCACAACGTGCAATTGTAAATATTTTTAGTTCACCCCATTCGTTCAATGGTAAAACGCAACTACCAATATGCAGAAAGACAGAAGTGAAGTGACGTCATTGTGAAAAGAGTCTATTGTGGTGCACCAATTTAAAAAAACTGGTCGACCAATCAGATGTGCCTTTAAACTGCTGTAATTACAATAAAACACCACTTGATGGTGCTCAAACACAAAACTCTCTATCTGTGGTGTTTTCCTCACCCTCCAGCTGCTCTGTGGGGATCTCCTGCTCCGGGATGAAGAGTTTACACACTTCACACAGCAGCTGCCGATACGACAGACGCCTCCAGCTGCGCAGCGTTTCGGCGGAGAGCAACGGCAGATTCTCCGGCATAAACATTCCTCCGTCTGCGGCGTATCCGGAGAACAGCACATCTCTGAAGCTTCGGCCCTGAACGCCGGCGCGGGTGCTGCAATAGCGCATCCTAGAGGACCAACAGTGCATTACATCCCTTACATTATGTCTATTTCAGTACAAATATTTAGCATTTAGTATATTTTATTGCATGCATTAATTGGTTTTATGTTTTAGTTATGTTTAACATAACTGCCTAGCCATTACCTATAAAAGTAATTTAGTATAATATGGAACATTTCTTAGTATTCGTTTAGTTAACTATATTAACCCTGGTCCATATTTACTCACTTCTCAAGTCTCAAATTGTTTGTTTTTCTCAATATTTACTCCAGACATATCATTCAGTGACTTCTCAAGTGGATATAAAGTCTGTTGTACAACAAAAATAAACCTTTCTCGTCTGCAGCTGCAGTTTTATAGGACAAAAATGACGGTAAAGTATTTTTACTTCTCTTCTACATTCATATTAGGTTCATTTAATCGTTATTTTTCAAAGCAAGTAGTGTTTTCCTGCTGTTGTGTCGTGTTCAGCTGTATAATATCAGGTGCGTTACCTGTGTCTGCTGGTCTTCTCAGTCACCGATGAATCTGATGAACTTTGCCTCAGTGTTTACTACTGTAGATTACACTCACACGGGCGGGACTTAGTGAACCGGACGCAATTAGAGAAACTAAAAATCCCTCTATTTATACACTTTACTGTGTATTTTCATAAATCTTCGCTGTCGTTTATCAGAAATCGATTAAAGTATAGCACAAACCGCTGCAGAAACTAAATCGGCTGAGTCGACATGTCATGTGATGTGCGTTACTTTTCGCAGCGCTGCTGAGAAGAGCCAATCACAACCGTCGCTAGTTAGTTACATATTTTTACGCAAAATAAGAATCATTCTTCATTCAACACAAACTATAATAGCTCAAGAGTACAAACAGCAGAAAAACCATTTATATTAGTTTAAAAATGACAATTTGATAGGCCTTTACGGTGAGAGTTGAGTAAATAAATAGGAAAAATGACAACGAAACTCTCTAGTAGCCTATTATATAACAATATGTTAATTTCCTTGAGATAATATAAAGTAGCTCGTGTTTTTGTAATCAAGGAAAAGTACATAAGATATATATCTTCTACTATATCTCATTTATATTATGTGATTCTGTAATGATTTGATTGTAGATCAGACCTTTGTGATGATAGTACTGTGATTTAATGCTCATTTACTGTTTAGACAAAGCTCCAAACCTTGATTATACAGTAATTAAATTAGTGTTTGTGTAAGGATAATGTGTAAATGATATGATTGTGTAAGGATATAGCTAATTAAAGCAAATGGAGGAATTTGAACACTGTGCACACAGACACTACCAACAAAAACACACAATATTAAGACTATATTATTACTGAATTATTATACTTTAGGGCGATGAAGAACCATTCTTAAAAGTGAGGGTGTAGTTGGAGTTGTTTTACTCTCCTTCAGGCCATTGAACATGATATATTAAGATTTTGAGCTAAATCTGTGGTCTTTGGTGGCATGTTATGATTTTGCCAAATATGCTGCGATCCTGGATTTACACCTATGTTGATCCTGGAACATCTAATCCATACCTATTCCCTACCCTAAACCCAACCATAACTGTACATTATTCCCAAAATCAGAGGGGAATAGCCTACTAGTTGGATAACACTATAGACGTGCACAAACCTAATCATAAGCCTGAAGTTATTAGAAATAATAAACATATCCCTTAATTCTGATTGGCTGATTGAATCTTCAGTGATCTAGCGGATTGTTTGTTGTAATTATGCAAACTCTAGCCATAAAAACTACACATTTGATTGATGCATTTCATTTGAGTCTACTCAAAACCGTAGCATATCAATTTATATTGTTTATATCAAAATAATAAACAATCATCAAAGAGGCAGAAGTAAAAACACTGCATTGCTGAAAGGCAGAAGTGAAGTGAATTCATTGTGAAAAGGGTCTTTTTTTGGCATCCTATTTAATATAATTGCAATATTTTTTCTTTTATTTTTATATTTATTTTGTCTTTATCAATTAAATTAATAATTTATTAATTTACATAACTAACATATAAAAGCACTCAGCAATAATGTCCACTTTTGTGTATTTTTGTGTTTTTTTAACAATAAAAACAATATTTAAGAAGTTTTAAATGCATTTCCTGTTTACTGACACGCAGGGTATTACGCTATTATGTTTCCACTAGCCAATGAAATTACAGGTAGGCGTGGCTGAATGTGCAACACAGATTCTGCCCCGCCCCAATCTGCAGGCTGCAAACCATATTTCCCACTAAATCCGATATAAAAACATACTTTGAATAAAAAACACAGTAGTTTTCCTTTTTTAATTGTAATATCTTGCTAAATATCTGGTAAAATATTATGCCATTAATGCAAAAACTAAATTAATTGCTTAGAAATTAGCAGTGATGTAAAGTAACTAGTTACAGATACTCAGACTACTGTAGTTGAGTAGTGTTTCTCAGGAGTTGTACTTTACTGAGTAGTTTTATAAATGTGGCCTTGAGCACATGTTTAGTGCAGTATCGGTGCTTTTCCTCCACTACTGTCCTTCATCCTGCAGTCACTACTGTATTTCTGTCTTGTCTATGGTCATTGTCTACAGTAGAAAGATCAGTCCTGTGATTCCTGTCCAATTAAATCACACATAGAAAGTAAATCACATCATACTGAACAACCTCAAGACATGGGCGCTTTATAAACGCAGCAAACCTTTGGGGAACATTAAACATGTCCAAGAAGATGTTCAAAATCTGCACACGCAATGATCCAGAGACTGTTTATAGACTGCATGTGACTGAAGATGATGGATGTCGACTGGATGAGGACTGAAATCACCAAACAGCCTTATACTATCACTAAAGGGAACAAATGAAGGATGGAAGGAAGGGCCAAATAAAAGGAAGAACCGAACAAGGAATGAAAGGAAGGATCGAAGAACCAAATAAATGAAGGATTCAAGGAAGGACTGAACAAACTAAGGAAGGAAATAAGGAACGAATGAATGAACAAAGGACCTAATGAAGGAAGGAACAGAAATATAAAAAGAAAGAATGAGCGAACAAATGAAGGGAGGAAAGAAGGAAGGACCAATCGAATGAAGGAAGAATTCAAGGAAGGACTGAACAAACTAAGGAAGGAAGGAACGAACAAACGAATGAATGAACAAAAGGACCTAATGTAGGAAGGAACAAAAATATGAACGAACGAACAAGTGAATGAAGGAACGAGGGAACAAACGAATCAATGAAGGAAGGAGAGAACAAACAAATGAATAAAGGAAGGAGACAACAAACAAATAATTGAAGGAAGGTTGGAAGGAACAAATGAAAATAGGAAGATCCCTAAATACAGCACATGTTGTTTGTGCAGGGATGTGTGAACGTAACATTCTGTAAAGCATCAGCTTTTCTACAGTGTAATACTCACTGCTCACTACTCTTGAGTACTTCTGAAAGGGCTACTTTTACTCATACTTTAAGTAATATTTACTACAGATACTTTTACTCTACTGCACTACATTTATGGGCAAGTAATGGTGCTTTTACTTGAGTATGGTTTTTCAGTACTCTTTCCAACACTGGAAATTATTTATTAAAATGATTATGTGTTGAACAAAAAACGGGCACCGCTGTGCAAAATATATGCTGGAATAGTTGGTGGTTCATTCCTCAGTGGCAACCCCTAATAATTAAGAGACTAAGCTGAAGGAAAATGAATGAATTGTATGTGAGAGACGTGTGAATACAGAAACATCTTGATTTGGGTGCAACCTTTGGACATTTATTCCAGACTGGCGCATATTCTCAGTGGCATAATCATAATCTGTCTTTATATAACGGTGTATTGTGCATTGATAGGTTTAAAGTGTGACGTAACAAACCCTCAAGGAAAAGAAAACAGCCCGAAGCCAAACTCTGCATTTCAGCGAGATCTCCTAAGGCTGAATAACACACACACACACTACAGGTAAGAGTTCAGATTTAAAGACACAGTACACCTAATAATGTAGATTCTGTCATCATTTACTCTCGTTTTAAAGAGTTTCTTTCTTCTGTTGAACACTAATGAGGATATTCTGAAGAATGCTGAAAGAAACAGACATTGATGAATGTGTTTTTTGTTTCTGCAATGGAAGTAAGTGTCTCTTTGACCAGAGTTCTTCAGAATATCTGGTTTGGTGTAAGAAAGAAACTCGTACATGTTGAAATGGTTAGGAGATATTTAATTTTGGGTGAATTATGTCTTTATTAACACATTAAAATGTCAATTTCTGTAGATTGTTAAATAAATAAATGAAATATATATGCTGTAAAACTATCTGTTGTTGACTAGTTTCTACATTTCATCACTCTCAGGTGTTTTCTGTTTGTTTACGGTTGTGAATTGCATGAATATGATCTCTGCTCTGTCGACTTCTAATATTAAAAATAGACTTTTATTGAGTAAGAATTTTTCATTTGCAATGTAAATCTGAGTAATAATGTGGTGTGTTTACCTGTGATTAATCAGGCTGATGGCGTTCACTGGGAAATATCAGCTGGAGTCTCACGAGAACTTTGAGGCGTTCATGAAAGCCGTCGGTGAGAGAAAAACACAGCACAAATGCTTTATCTTACTGAGAGTTTTAGTCCAAATATATAAAAACTCTTATATCAAGAAGCATTTTCTAGTGTTATAGTGTTGTTTTCAGAAATAATGAGTCAAAATGAAGTGAGTTTTTCCTTAAAACAAGCAAAATAATCTGACAATAGTGTAAGAAAAATAATCAAACAACTAGATTATTTCACTTACACCACTGTCAGATTATTTAGCTTGTTTTAATGAAAAACTCACTTT
Source organism: Danio albolineatus (assembly GCA_903798035.1). NCBI lineage: Eukaryota > Metazoa > Chordata > Actinopteri > Cypriniformes > Danionidae > Danio > Danio albolineatus. The sequence goes on from CAIGQQ010033701.1 coordinate 8,148,874, forward strand.
ATTTTGACTCATTATTTCTTAAAACAACACAATATTTGCTACTTCTTACTCTTAAAATGCTTCTTGATATAAGAATTTTAGACATTTGGACTAGTAAGTAGGATGCAGTTCTCATCAGTATGTCAGCATGCAGGCATATTTTACAGCTTGGTATCCTTCAGGTGTGCCGGACGATGAGGTCGAGAAAGGCAAAGACATTAAGAGCATCTCTGAGATCCATCAGGACGGAAAAGACTTCAAGGTGACGGTGACGGCGGGAACGGAAGTCATCCTATACTCCTTCACTGTGGGCGAGGAGTGTGAGCTGGAGACATTCACTGGAGACAGAGCCAAAGTCAGTCAGAGTTCGGCTTATCATCAGCTATATTACTGTAAAACAACAACAACCCCCCATAACTTTTACTGTAATAAACAAACCCTGGGAGCTGTGGTTGCCATTTTTTGCCATGAGGTTTTATGGAATATATCAGAGATGTGTGTTTGTGTGTTTTAGACTGTGGTTCAAATGGATGGTAATAAGCTGACAGCGTTTGTGAAGGGGATTGAGTCTGTGACAGAGCTGGACGGAGACACTATCAGTAACGTAAGTTATAAATAACGTATATATGGCAGACCAAATTAGCTTAAAAAGCAACTATAAATACTTGTCATAATTGCATTTTTTATCAGAGCTCTATAATTTAATTTTAACAGCTAATAATGGTATTAGAGCTCAATAATTGAATTTCTACGGGTAAGAATGGTTTTAGAGAGCTCTGTGATTGAATTTCTACAAGTAACTGGTTTTAGAGCTCAATAATTTAAAATTTACTAATAAGAATGGTATTAGAGCTCAATAATTAAATTTCTACTGGCAATAATGGTATTAGAGCTCAATAATTGAATGTCTACTGCAATAATGGTATTAGAGCTCAATAATTGAATTTCTACTAGGAACAATGATATTGGAGAGCTCAATAATTGAATTTCTTCTAGTAAGAATGGTATTAGAACTCAATAATTGAATTTCTACTAGTAAAAATGGTA
>CAIGQQ010033701.1:8154855-8179648 GCA_903798035.1 Danio albolineatus
TTACTATAGTGGTTGTATTACCATAGCAACTGTATAATCATCACAACAGATCAATTACTATAATGGTTGTATTACCATAGCAACTGTAGAATCAACACAACAGATTCCTCCAGGTTTGTTACTATAGGACATTTCAAAGACACTACAGACATTTTTCCTCTACTACTGCTGTACATTAACAGTGTGGATCTGATGCTGTCAGTACAGTGGAGTTCAAGTTCACATGTGTTTGTTGCACTGACCCACCTTCTGCTGGAGTGGAATGAAGCATCCAGAGCCGACTGACTGCGAGAGAGAAGCACATGAACCATAAGTCATGTATTGACTGATGTGTTACAATGAGCAATATTGAGTAAATTATATCAAACAATTACTAAAAAAAGCATATAAATGACTTTTCTATTTACTAGGTCTGAAAAGGAATTTATATACTTAACAAGGTATTTAATTACCTGATTTAATACAACCTACAATCCCTATAAATCTCATATAATGATCAGAAAACAGAAACTAAACTCTTTTAATTCTTTAAATTTGAGTCAGACATATACTGTATATATTATAGTATCTACAATTCTGTTAATGAATGCTCCAGCATACTGTAGTATTAACTATACTGTAGTGAACTGATCAACTGTAATAAATACTGTAGTACACATTAGTTTTTACTACAGTAAACTGTGGTGTATTGTAGTTTATTATTATGTATAGTTGTAGAAGACTACAGTATTGAGTCATTTGTTTATATTACTGTAGTTGTGTTACCATAGCAACTGTAGAATCACCACAACAGATCAATTACTGTAGCTGTTCTGTTACCCTAGCAACTGTAGAATCACCACAACAGATCAATTACTGTAGCTGTTGTGTTACCCTAGCAACTGTAGAATCACCACAACAGATCAATTACTGTAGTTGTTGTGTTACCATAGCAACTGTAGAATCACCACAACAGATCAATTAATATAGTTATTGTGTTACCATAGTAACTGTAGAATCACCACAACAGATCAGTTACTATAGTGGTTGTGTTACCACAGCAACTGTAAATCAGTACTTTGCTATAGTATATATATAGTATATATATATATATATATATATACACACACACATATAATATAAAGGTATTTTTTCCAGTGGGCTCTGTCTCATACTCACTCTCCATGATTGAGGATGACGGTGCAGTTCGGCCAGCAGTCGTGATTGACCAGACAGAGGTTTGGAAACAACCCAATGCCGACCGACTGCAGACCCCGCTGGTCACTCAGAGTGAAGCCGTTACAGCTGATCTATGGACCACACAAACACATTTCACATACCTGCTCTGCAGAGTGAGGGATGAAGAGCGAAATATGGGTATCAGACTACATTTTTTGCAAAACGTAAATATGAACATTTCTTTGCATGTTCCGTATTTTTGTAAATCTAAAATGCGTTACTTAACATGTGCTGTTCACATTTCAGATGACAAATCCACAAGAGGGCGCTGTCTAAATTTTTGCTAGCCTGACACAAGTTGCTTCAGGTATATTTCGTTAGACATTTCAGATGAAGAATCCACCAGAGGGCGCTGTGTACATTGTTGTGAATCTGAAACGTGTTACTCAGGGTATGTTTTGTCGTAAGTTTCATATGACAAATCCACAAGAGGGTGCTGTCTAGACAAATCTACAATATGCTACTATGGGTACATTTTGTTGTACGTTTCAGATGACAAATCCACTAGAGGGCGCTGTGTAAATTATTGTGAATTTAAAGTACATTTTGTATTCTTTATTAATCGATAATAAGTCCCTGTAAATATCATTAATGTGAAAAGGAAGAAAATCATTGGCGTTATACTGCCCTCTAGTGTTCATTTCACCTACAAACTGCCGTCAAACTGTGTATTGAAGCACATTTTTGCGATTTCACAGAATTTCGGCTGTATCTCCAAGAGAACATGTTGGAGCTGTGCCTACCACACCGAAGAGATGCGACACATAATCCTCTCCCACTGCTTTGCTCTTCTTAGGCCAGTAGTTGTAGAAGTTTTTCACGTCCGCTTTGAGCTCCTTCAGGTCTTCAGGGGTCATTCTGGACAGATGATCCTCCAGCATATCCAGGGTGGTGAGCTGAGTGTCCGAGACCAGGCTGGTGTGTTTCTGAATACGCCACAGGATACGAGCAACCAGACTGAAAGCACAGCACATTCACACAATATATGAGGAGTAATTGTAATGGAACAACCAAAATCGTTTACACTTCCCACAAAGACACTGTAGTTTGAATGGCATCTACACTACCTGACAAAAGTCTTGTCGCCTGAGTTTTAGGAACACCGATAATAGTCTTCTTGTTGATGATCTGGCGTCAGCAGTGGCTGATATGAAAGGTGAAGGCCTCTAGATTACACTGATTTCACCACAGTAAATATGATCATGTGTTGATGTTGACTGATGTAATGAGGACAGTGCGGTCTGACTCTGCTTAGACTAAAGTCTCGTCACTGAACCTTCAATAATGTCCAGTATAGAATATAAAGTCCTGCTGCAGTGGAGACAGAATGAATATTGTGTGTGACTCCCATGAGCTTGGAGGAGGACTGCATCCACACATCTCTGCAGTGACTCCAATAACGCATTAATAAAGTAATCTGGAACGGCAGAGAAAGCGTTCCTGCAGGACTCCCAGAGTTCATCAAGAGTCTTTGGGTTCATCTTCAACGCCTCCTCCTTCATCTGACCCCAGACGTGCTCAATAATGTTCATGTCTGGTGACTGGGCTGGCCAATCCTGGAGCACACTCTGCTTTCAGGAGCTTTGATGTGGAGGCTGAAGTATGAGAAGGAGCGCTATCCTGCTGGAGAATCTGCCCTCTCCTGTGGTTTGTAATGTAATGGGCAGCACAGATGTCTTGATCCCTCAGGCTGGTGATGTTGCAGACATCTGCAGATCTCTCTTGCACTGAGTGTAACCCCAAACCATGATGTCTCCTTCACCAAACTTGACTGATTTCTGCAAGAATCTTGGTCTATGCTGGTTCCAGTAGGTCTTCTGCAGTATTGGTGATAATTGGGATGCAGATCAGCAGATGATTCATGGGAAACACCCACCTTCTGACACTTTTACACATGATCAACTAGACAAGTTATTATTTGTTGCTCTTACAACTGAGATCCACCACAAGACCTCTGTCAGGCAGTGTACAGTCGTGCTAGGGGCCATTCACACAGAATGCATTTCTCCTTTCCAACGTGATACTTTTATTATGCTACAGATTATCCTACATCAGTCACGAGCCATTATGGTTTACTACTTACTTTGAGTGTTGCTTTGTTTCTCCTTGGGAACTATGCATTGCTCACAATCACCTGGACTGCCAGAATGTGTTCAATAAAGCTGCACTTAATGACTCCTTCACCACTGTGACTCAATTCGTGACGGTGTAATTACAGAATAATGTGATGAAGTGTTAAAGTGGAGTGGCCGTGAAAATATTTCTCAAAACTGATGATTGCCGTTACATTTTAAAGCACCGTGTAAATAATGTGGTGATGCGGTCATGAAATAATCAGGAGGAACTGACCACATCTACAGGCCTGAAAGGAGGGTTTGTCATGGATCTTCTTGTGATATCAATGACACATTAAAATACCAGGCGTAATTATTATCCTGGCTGGCAGATAAAAGTCGAGCATGGATAAAAAACTCACCGTTCATTGCGATAGGAACATTTAGTTTTACGACCTGATTATCTGAAATAATCATAATCTTTGGAAGTTCCCTAAAGCAGATGTGTGTCGAATCATTTAAAGATGTCAACAACAACAAAAAACACATAATGTAAGGAATATTATGTGCATTATTCTCTAATAATTCCCCATCCCGAAGGTCATTACTGTGCTTTTCCTCTGATCTCCACTGTCAGATGTTAAATTTGAGGTTGTATTCGGTGTGTGTCCTCCTCAAGCATCTCCAGTGTGTAGACCCAACACTCCTTCTGGTGTGTTCTGATGTGATTTCTGACTGTTGTAGCTGTGAAACCATTCAGCGGAGGGATATGGAGCGGTAATGCACTCTAAATCTGCCGGAACTACTTTAGCTCTGCCTTTATCTGACAATAACCCAACACCTGAGAGCGACCATCAGCCAATCAGGATCAAGCATTCAGCAGCACTGCAGTATAAACAGTAACACACCACACTATAGTCAATGCCAACTAAAACTACATCTTGACATAAATCAGAAGTAGCCTAAATCTTTGCCACATAGAGAGGCTAAAATGTAAACGTAAAATTAACAATATGACAATCGGAGCTAACTAATAATACAGGCACTGTAAATTAACTATAAATGAAGAGTTTGATTGCAAAACGTGATAAACGCCATTTTTTGACATGTGGATTTTCTGATTGTAAATCACTGTTCAGATGTTCCTCATCTATGTGTGAATTGCTGCCATTAACACAGTTTAAGAATGAACATTTTAGGCCGACTACAAAATGTATGTTTTCACAAAAACGCGATATCCACCAGACCAGTTTCTTTACAAAGTGCGATAAAACATTATATAGCATATAATATTATAGAACAGTATATACGCGAGCTCAGCATCCCCTGGGAGGAGAGTCACCGCCGGCGAAGTGCTCCGAGTTTGCTCGTTGAGTTAACGATAATATCAAAACAAAAAACACATGTTTTTAAAAAGAGGATTCACTGGGCTAACTAAACACGTTTGCCATTTAATAGTTTATACTGTAGGCGAGCTGTCAGTCAAAGGCTACGTCCGTCTGTCAGTCAGAGAATCAAAGCTCCAGCTAACCTCATGGATTTTGATGACGGATTGGAGCCGGTCATTCCAGCTGCATAATAATAATAATAATAATAATAATAATAATAATAATAACATTATTATTATTACAGTGAAATAAGTCATTTACTATGACGGGACGATGCGCGCTTGTGTCCGCGGACTCGGTGAAACAGAAACTCCGCCCGCTCTGATCATACAGGTTTGGTTTTCAGCAGCGGTGTTCAGGAGCCTCCACTCTTTCTGTAACGAGTCGTTTATTTAACTAACTTAATCTTACTTCTCTATATTATAACTAATCACAGTTAGTCTGAAGCTGTTTAAGGATGGTTGAAGCGATAAACATCCTGCAGTTAGTTTGCTCTGCAGCTCAGCCGGTATGTTGTTATCCGACCTTTTCATTCAGGGACTGGCCTGGATTACTGGCACACGCCATAGGCACATTATGTCTATTATGGCATTATGTGTTTGAATATTATGAATATTTACCATCTATTGATAAATTATTGTTAATTTTCCCACTGATGATCCAAAAGATTTCTTCAAATGCCGCAGTGAAGCTGCTTAACGCCATTGGTGCCCCAGCAAAACAAAAAAAAAAAGTTATATTATGATATATTGTGTACGTTCTGGCCAAAAGTAACTAACTCAGAATCTTAATATTAATAATCAATCTTTGTATATACTGTTCCATATAGTTTTTATTAATTTGAAATTTAAGATGTTTGACAATGTTAAGATAAAAATGTTGAATTTTGGCATGCTTTTTGACTTATTTATGAACTATTTATGGACATAAAATTCAATGAAAAATCTCTTGGATGTGAAGAATATGTGTCCCTGGCCTTCACTGAGCTCCAGTAATAGTTTAACGTACAGAAACTGTGAATAAACTTGACTGTTGATGTCTTCAATAATAATGTCAAATAACCAACATTTCTCAAAATGGATATATCTCGTTTTGCAACGAAACTCTTCAAATGTTAAACTGCAGAATAATATTATGGAGCTGCTGTGCTCTAAACCTGTCGGAACTACTATAGCTGTGAAAATAACCAAACAAACACATTAAAGTGATATTCAGCCAATCAGAGTCAAGCATTCACAGCTCTGCGTTATAAGTAGGGAGTAGCTAATGTTGCATCTGACCACCGGGGGCGCTAGTAACATGGATTTCATTGAATTCTCTTTATTTTATAGCACCATTGAGTCAGTCCAAAGGCATCAGGATCTCAGGACTCACCGCACGTTCTCGTTGGGAGCTTTCCCAATGTTTCTGATGGCCGAACATTCCTTCTTGTGTTCGTCCCAGGCGGCGCGCTGGCACGTGCGGTCGCAGTAATGCGCAAACTTACACTGAGCGCAGCGGTGCGGGTTCACCTGCCGGCGGAAACAGCTGTGACACACCTGTAGAGAGAGACTGACACACACACAAATGAACACACACGCATACACAAACACACACAAAAACACAGACGCACACACGAATGCATGCACGCACATAAACGCACAAACAAACACACACACACACACAAAACGCAAACAAACACACGCACGCATACAAGAATGCATGCACGTGAATACACAAACATAAACAAAAACAAACACACGCACACACAAACACAGACACACACAAGAATGCATGCACACAAACACGCACACACACAAAACGCAAACACACACACGCATACAAGAATGCATGCACGTGCACACACAAACATAAACAGACACACAAACACACACACTCACACAAAAACACAGACGCACACAAGAATGCACGCACACACACACAAACACACAAATGCATGCATGCGCATACACAAACACGCACAAAAACAAACACAGACACACGCATAAACATACGCACAAACCATACACCAACACATGCACAAACAGAACAACACAGACGCACACAAGAATGCATGCACACACATACACAAACACACGCACACACAGAAACACACACACAAACAAATACAAACACATGCATGCACACAAAAACAAACACACAGACACACACAATAATGCATACACAAACACCACAAAAACAAACACACACACACACACACACACAAAAACAAACACACAGACACATGCATTAACATACGTACAAACAAACATACACAAAAAAACGCACACCAACACATGCACAAACACAAAAACACAGACACACACAAGAATGCACGCACGCACACACACACACACACACAGAAACGCACACACAAACAAATACAAACACATGCATGCACACAAAAACACAGACACATGATAAACACGCACACACACAAAAACAAACACACGCATCCACACAAAAACAGGTGCAGACATGAATGCATGCACACACACACACACAAAAAACACAGACATGCACACACACAAACACACATGCATGCACACAAAAACACACACGAACGCAGACACGCACACACACAAACAAAAACACAAACATGTACACAAACACACACACAAACAAATACATGCACACATGAACGCATGCACATGTACACACAAACACACGCACACACACAAAAAACAAACACACAAACAAAAAAACACACACGCACACATGAATACCGCACAGACACAAACACACAGATGATTAGACAGTCTTTAAAGTGTGTAATGTGTGCAGTTCTGCAGACTCGTGTGTGGAGGAGTGACTGTGCTCCACTCTTATTCAAGCCTCTGATTATCTGAAGTTATAAAGAAACAAAAGCACCAACTGGAGCCTTCTCAGAGGAACACAGCAGTCATTCACTGTGAGCGCCAGTTCATCAAGCCAACTTATATACTTCAGAAAAGACTTGTGTTGTGTGTAATCCTGTACACAACATTACACCTCAAAACTGAGCCTCTAATCAATTCAATATCAATCCTCAAATCTGTTCGGCATGAAGAAACGAGCTGATCGTCATCACACACACACACACACACACTCAGTGAATGTATGTGTGCAGTATGTTCACTCATCTCTCACTACAGTAAACAGTGTGTTCATCATGATAACCACACATGCAGAAGTGGAGAAAGGGTTTAGCAGGACAGTATTCATATAACAGATAAAGCAACAGATGCTTAGTGTGTGTGTGTACTGGAATGTGTGTACCTGTGTGTTTGGGAGTTTGTGTGCTGGAGTGTGTGTGTATATGTGCGTGTGTTTGGGAGTTTGTGTGCTGAAGTGTTTGTGTGTGTGTATGCCAGTAGTTTTTTTGTGGTGTAAAAATCGGTTTATTACTGGTGGGTCAAAATTGACCCAATGGTCATCTGTTCCCCTAAATGTGTTCAGCCTTAATGAAAATATGAAAAAAGAAAATTATATTTTGTTCTAATGTTTGGGTCACTTCAGGAAAAAAAAGTCACCAAACTTCAAGATAAGAACATCATTTAGTAGTTTTTCTCTGCTGTTAAAGTGTGCCTGGGTCATTTTTGACCCATAAATCAACAGGTCACAGATCTCTGGTGTCACTTTACCAGTAATGCTTCATGTGACTTACATAACTGTCTATATTAAGATCCTGAAGATGTCACTGAATCTGCGCCTACAGTAGCACATCCAGCTCAATCATACGCCGTCAGTCCAGTTGGGTTCATAAAATAGCCAAAAATACATTATAAGTGTCCCAATTATTGATCTTTCTTTGATGCAAAAAATCATTAGATTCCACTCTAGGAAAACGCTTTGTCTTGTTTTTTGTATTGTTTTTTTCTTGTCTTTTGTTTTGTCCAGACATTTAAAATCAAGAAGCATTTTCTAGACAAGCAATATTGTTTTGTTTTCAGAAATAATTATTCAAAATGAATTGTTTCTCATTATAACCAGCAAAATAATCCGACAATTGGATTAGAAATATAATCACACAAGGCAGCACGATGGCTCAGTGGTTAAGATCGTCGCCTTACAGCAAGAAAGTCACTGGAGTAGTTGGCAGTTCATTCCACTGTGGTGACCCCTGATAAATAATGGACTAAACCGAAGGAAAATGGTTGACTGATTGAAAAATTACACAGTGTGAGCCGGCCTTGAATCATGTCAGAGAAAGCAGACGTGTTCATATCAGGATTATGCCTGATAACAGGTTTCTGCTGTCAGATTTAAGACTTTTTCAATTAACAAGTTTCCCTTCAAAGATGTGAATTAAACTTATGGGCACAACTGTAATATGGCATAAAAGATGAGTGAATACAGCAGCGTCTCCATCAGCGCTGCACAGGAGAGCATCCCCTCCTCAGCTCCCGCACAGAGATGACTGAGAGGAGTGTATCTGCTGCACTGCTGGGATTCTTCACTGTTTGTTCTCCTCTAATAAATGAGCTGCGCCTCAGAAGACCAAGACCAAACGCAATGAACGCAGTGCAGACAGATGCTCAAGACAGTTCTGGAGGGAATAATAACAGAAGAAGAAGGATACTGAAGCACTGTGACGGACTGACGGAGGGCTGAGGCCGTCTACAATCAGCACAACATCTCACATCTGCAGCAGTGGAGAGCTGGAGACCAACATTACTGACGCAGAGACCCTCACACACACATCTGTCAGACCCACATTACTGACGCAGAGACCCTCACACACACACACACTTATATCTGTCAGATCAGCAGAAAATACAGCACTGAAGCGCAGAGACTGATCAAGAGTGTCTATCAAAAAAAACAAGCAAAATAATCTGCCACTGGTGTACGAGAAATGATCTTATATCAAAACCAAAACAATGGCAGATTATTCAAACTCGCTCATTACTTCTGAAAACAAGACCAAATATTTTCCTCGACTAGAAAAAGCGTCTTGATTTAAGAATGTTCAGATATCTGGACTAGAAACAAGAGTAAGAAAAGCATTTGTGTGCAGTGCAGACAGTCTTACCTGTCGAACACGACGGCGGCGAAACTGGCCTCAGCGAACACCACCTCTCCAGCTGACAGGTCTTTGGTGCCCCGCAGACCCCGGCCCTTCAACCCGGCCCCGAACACCTCCACGGGGTCTGTCTTCTCCACAGTCATGCTGGATCTGCGGCTGGAGCAGAACTGAGAGATCCAGAGCTCAAGCTCACACGCAGAGCCTAAAAATAGAGCCGAGTTTGAGGAGTATTTCTGTCTGTCAGCTGCGTGTGCTCATCACCCGGATCGCCAACACCACTGACAGACAGAAGCACTCGCAAAAACCATTCAGTCTGTTTGTTTAGACTTTATTAATCCCAAAGGGAAATTCACAGGTCACAGCGAGTTCTCTGTACAATAAAATAAATAAACAATTATATATTGTATATTATATATATATATTACCAGTCAAAAGTTTGGGGTCATTATTATGCTTTCTACACAAGTCCTTCATGTTGTCCCGACACAAACCAATTAATTTAACTTGATTGTTTTTACAAACTTAAGTGTATTGACCATAAAACAATTAAACTGTCCCAAAAAACCCTTAAGAATTGTGTTGTTTCACCTCATTTTAAATATTTAGTTTGAACAAGAAGCAAAATAAACATCACAAACTCTGATTTAATGCAGACTTGTCTCACTGTTTTAAAACTTATGGTAATATTTTACTTAAGGTTGTATTATTTAACGTCACTTAATGCATTTACTAACATGAACAAACAATACATTTCAAGAGTTCCCCTCAGCTGATGATTGATTATAAAGCGTGTTCAGCATGCTGTCCCGGGAGAGAGCCCTGAGCTCATAAGATCCTCGAGCCTGGGGCTCCCTCCCGTCTGCAGGGTGAGAGGGGAGTTTGAGCTCAGGTAGATCTGGAGAACTCCCCTGCTGTAGTAGCTGATGAACAGATAGTGATCGCTCTTCAGAGATAACTACTTACTAGGAGCATGTCTATGGTGCTGATGAGGATTAGTCCATTAACTTTAGCTGCATGTTTGTGGACGGTGGGAGGAAACCGGGGAACCCGGGGGAAACACACGCGAGCACGGGGAGAACGTGTAAACTCCACACAGAAACGTCAGCTGGCTTGGTGAGGACTAGAACCAGTGACGTTCTTGCTGTGAGGCAACAGTGCTAACCACTGGGCCACCGTGCCACCCATCTAGGAAAGGAGGAGGAGAAGGGGTGACTCTTCAAGATAAAGATGGCTGTGATATGGAGCTTATGGTATTTATAGTGGCTTAGGAATCGTCTGATTGGTTGATCATAAACTGGCTAATGCTGGACCAGCTGTGATCAATCATAAGCACGTGATCCTCTCATAATTAGTTTAGAAATAAACTTTACTTATTACAGTATATCTTCATGTTAGTTAATAAAAATGGGATTCACGGTAGAGCAGTGGGTGGCACGACTGCCTCACAGCAAGAAGGTTGCTGGTTCAAGCCTTGGCTGGGTCAGTTGGCGTTTCTACATGGAGTTTGCATGTTCTCTCCATGTTGGCGTGGGTTTTCTCCGGGTGCTCCAGTTTCCCCCACAAGACCAAAGATGTGGTATAGGTGAATAAGCTAAATTGCCTGTAGTGTATGTATGTGAATGAGTGGGTGTTTCCCAGTGTTGGGTTGCAGCAGGAAGGGCATCCGCTGCATAAAACATATGCTGGATAAGTTGACGGTTCATTCCGCTGTGGCAACCCCTGATTAATAAAGGGACTAAGCCAAAAAAGAAAATGATTGAGTTAATAAAAATAGTTACGATTACATGAACATTGTTAGTTCATGTTAACTCATGGTGCATTGACTAATGTTAACAAGCAGGAATTAGAATTGTAATAACGCATTCATAAAATGTTGAACTCTGATTATTAAATCCTATACAAGTACTGTTCATTATTAGTTCATGAAGTAAATATATTAACTAATTAAAACCTTATTGTAAAGTCTAACCAAACTTTCTTTGTTTAACTTTTCACTGATAACTTCAGAATATCACTGCAGTGAGGTCTCAACACCAGCTTTACACTATTGTAAAAGATCTATTCTATTTTATTTTCAATAGCAAATCATTAAGCTTCAATTAAGAGATTTACTTTCTAAATTCTGTACATTGTACATATTTGTGAGAACGTACTGCTCAAAGGGTCAATTACAGTTACTAATAATACACATGCCTCACTAAATACTGTAAATAAATTCAACAGCTCTGTATAAATCGATTCAGCGAAGCAGAATAACTTCATTTGTTGATATACATTCTAATCTTCAACTACAGAAGGATGTTTATCAACAAGATTGCAAAAGCAGATCATGGGTTTGATTCCCTGCACAATTATCATGCTTGATTTGAAGGAAATGTATGCCTCGTGCTGAGATTAAAGCTGATCAGAAAAATACACCAATGTAAATATAGCTGAAAATCGGACATAATAGGAAGCTGTTTATCCGTGAAACTGCATCAAATCAACCTCAAACATCAGACTAAATTCCACACAACCGCAGAATGTCAACATTTCAAGTCACATGACTTGCCAGAGATGTTCACAGCTGACCAGTATTGGTGAAAACTTGTTTTTTTGGATGACCATGTTATCATTATAGAGGCAACCATGTTATTTATATTTCAACAGTGCAATAGTTAAAAAGGTCATAGTTTAAGGTTTCAATATATTTACAAACATTAACTCATTATGAACAACACACATACAGCATTTATTAATCAGAGTTCAACATTTACTAATGCATTATTAATTAAAATCTATATTCATACTGGTTAGCCCCAAATCAGTCTTTGGGAGCTAATGTCCTGCAGAGTTTAGCTCTAACTTGCTTCAATACACCTGCCAGAGGCTTTGTGGTTGGAGTTCAAATCTGCAGGACACCGGCCCTCCAGGACCAAGTTTGGCCACCCCTGCATTGGTTAATGCACCGTGAGTTAAGATGAACCACTGTGTTTTCATTAACATAAACAAATACTGTAATAAATGTTGTTTATTCAGTTTAAAAAATGCACTATCTAACACAAGCGTTTGTAAATTGTTACTCCAAAAATAATAATTTAACTTCTAGGGGGCCAAATAGTTTGTTGCAAAAAATAAATAAAAAAAGTAGACATAAAAACCATATAATAATAACATTATTATGATTATTACATGTATTATTATTATTATTAACACATTAATCAACTTTTTGATGGGGAGACCTTAATATCCTTTTCTCACTTATCTAACAGATTTACACTGAAATCTCATGATTTCTTTAGATATTTACAACTGCGACACTCCCAAACCATAAACAATGGGATATAATTAAAAGACCTCCAACAAATATAGAAAAATATTTTATTGATATTATTGAACATGGTCTGCCTAATAAAAATCATGTAGCCCATTTATACAGAACATTATTGCAGGATAAATCTGACGACTCTTATTATATCAAAAGAAATTGGGAATTAGTTAAATACTATAATAGAGGATGAAATGTGGAAACAAATATGCACAAATTGTCATAAGGGTACAAGCAGTCAAATATGGAAGGAGTTCGACTGGAAGATGAAGATGAGGTTCTTCAGGGTTCCATTAGTGATCGCCAAATTTGATAGTTCAACACAATTATCACAATGCTGGAGAGACTGTGGAGAAGTAGGGGACTGTGTTCACATATTTTGGGAATGTCCCAAAATACAAGTGTATTGGCAGGAGGTTAAAAGGAAGTTTTAGGATATGACATACCAATGCTCCCAGTATTTTTTTTTGCTTGATGGCTTCCCCCCTGATCAGTTCAGTAAGTCTCACCTATTTGCACTGCATGTATTATTATTAACAGCTAGGAAGATAATCACAGTGAACTGGATAAAGACCCACCGACCTACTTTGACAGAATGGACACAGAGGCTGAAACAGATTTATATATTTGAGAAAATGACTGCAGATTCGCACTTGAAATCAGACCTTTTCCAACAGAGCTGGGCGTTAATCGAAACGTACTTGCTTGATTTTTGAATAGCTGTCAGGGGCTTTGTCGTAGTTATTGCCTTTATATAGGACTTTATTTATTTATATACTTTTCCCTTTTTATTTAATTATTTATTTATTTTTTAAGCTGTCACTAATATTTATCTAGTATTATAATTATTGTCAATTATTATTTTCTATGTTTTCTTGTTATTTTTTTGTGTTTGTAAACACTCTAAGCAAATGTTATTTGTGTATTATGTTTACAAAAACTTTAATAAAAACACAGTTAAAAAAAAAAAAAAAAGATTATTAACACAATAACGCAGAGTTGTTTTCCAAAGATGGTTTCTAAGAAGACCATTATTTTATTTCACACATACAGCATTTACATCTGCTGTGTGTAAATCCAGCTTACAAACATGATTGATTAATGGGAAAAGTGGTATTATAAAAAGCACTCTGTATGAGTTACAGAAGGAGGACAAGACCAGAACTGTAAGCAAATGGTAAACAGTTTACTGAAAGGGGTAGCAGATGGCGATATATTGACCAAACAAGAGTCTATTGCAGCTCGGAAGGGAAGTAGTGGGTCGGATGATATGGAGGGATCAGAGAATGGATGGAACTCGGTTCACCTAATGAGCGGACACCAGACGAGACCAGGAGGGAATCACACTAGGAACGAGAGACGATGGACACTGGAGATGACAGGGACACAGGACAGGTGATACTCAGGGTAAGCTAGATAGCATTGACCGTGAGCGTTTATCCTTCAGTCAATCGACGAGGGCAGGCCTTGAGTGAGTGGAGGAGCTGGGTTATATGAGTCTGGAGTGAATGGCTGGGGATGACATGTGGGGCTAATCAAAACTCAGGTGAGGGTGATCGGAGTGATGGTGAGCAGGGAGAACCGGACCTGGCTGTTATAGTGTGTGTTTGATTATTTACAGCAGGAGAAATGGACATTATAATAGACACAATCAGCAGATATGGCAGAGAAACAGCGCAGGAACGCTTTTATTCAGCTGACATTACAGAAGTGTATTAAAGAACAAACCGGACGTTATTGACAGCAAACATTCACAATTATTATCAAATAACACATTATTATATTCAATGAATCAAAATACACACCATATATGTTTTGATTATAGAAAAAATAATAATCTTATAAACAATAAAAAATAATATGAAGATTTTTTTATTATTAAGAATAAAGATATATATTAATACATACAGTTGAGGGCAAAATGACAAGCGCTCCTCTGAAATGTTTATTCTTTCAAATATTTCTCAGGTTATATTTAAGCAAGGCAAAGCAATTATAATATTTTTCTCTTGTGGAGAAAGTCTAATTTGTTTTATTTCGGCTAGAATAAAAGTGTTTTTTAAATCCACTTTAAGGTCAATATTATTAGCCCTTGAGATTTTTATTTTACAATTGTCTCCAGAACAAACCACTGTTACACAATGACCTGCCTAAATAACCTATTAAGGCCTTTAAATGTCACTTTAAGCTGAATACTAGTCTCTTGCAAAATAACTAGTGAAGCATTAAGTTCTGTCGTTATGGCAAAGACAAAAGAAATGAGTTAGTAGAACTGATTATTACATATATCGCTTAGAAATGTGTTAAAGAACACTTGGGAAATATCTGAAAATATTTAAAGCAATAATGATCTTCAACTGTTTGGCTGGCAAATCAAAAAGGAATATAAAAATGCTGAATAAAACAGATCATCTGGAACTACCAAAGCTTTCGCATAAACTTAGAGCATTTCTCAATATTTGATAACGAAGGCAGCAGATTTATTCTCAGTAAACAGCATTTACTTGGTCCAGAACTTCAGAAGCATCTGACTGATGAAACGGATTAATTCATCCGCAGTTCACTTTAATATCAAGGCACTATAATCATGGGTTTATCATCATTAATCATAAACACACGCTGGTGTTTACATACAGATCCTGCCATACATATTAATGATGAAGCATTCCGAGTCCTTCAATACTCGTAATAAGTGCTTATATATTAATAATCATATATATATATATATATTCATACAATCTCATCCCATGTTTCAGTTAGTTAGTAAATATTAAATTAAAATGTACATTGTTTATTTTACAAGCACACATAGTTAGTCTTTAGGTGAATAATTCATCTCTACAGGTTTTTCCTCAGTAAAGCAGTTTATTTACTTCATATTTAATCAAAATCTGCTCTGTAGAAACGGTCGTACTCTGATTGGCTGAAATATGTGGTCCCACTTTATATTAGGTGGCCTTAACTACTATGTACTTGCATCAAAAAGTAAATACAACGTACTTACTGTGTTCATAATGTATTTGAGGACACTTTTGGTGCTTGTGAGTTGGCATAGGGGCAGGGTTAAGGACAAGTTTGGTGGTATGGGTAGGTTTAAAGGTGGGTTAAGGTGTAAGAGATGGTCAACAGTGTATGTACAAATGTAATTACAGAAATTAATTACAGATATAACTACATACAGGTATTTAATCAAGCATAAGTACAATGTAAAAACATGTACAAGTACACTGTAACGAATTATTAATTTCGGTGGAAGTACATAGTAGTTAAGGCCTCTCAATATAAAGTGGGACCAAATTTGCTTAGCCACACCCTTCAACCATTAGTTTGCTACAAGTGAGAGGCGGAGCTTATAAACAAAACCCCGCCCCCTACTCAATATTCAGAATCTGTTGGAAATACTTCATCATACTGAAATAGGAACCTGCAGCAACTCACACTGACTGATGTTATGTAAATGAAAGACTCACAACGCAAAAAATGCTTTCCTTATTTTGAGTTTGTCCTGTTTCTAGTCCCAACATTATTATTAAACATAAATTATTAAATCAAGAAGGAATTTAAAGACAAGCAAACAATGTAGTTTTTTTTTTAAAATAAAAAGTCAAAATGAAGTGAGTTTTTCCTTAAAACAAGCAAAATATTATCAATTCTTAATATATAAGAAATTATTTGACTCCTGTTCCATCTGTGTGTGTGTATGAGAGTCTTCTATTTTGTTTGTGTGTGTGTGAGAGAGACTCCTGTTCAGAAATCTCCTATTCTGCATGTGTGTGTGTGTGTTTACGTGTCAGCGCTCTACAGGTCGTAGTAGTCCAGGTGTTCCCCAGAGGTGTATTTGTCCTCCAGCAGCACACTCATCAGCTTGTGTATGGACTGATCGCAGGTCAGCAGCTGCCCATTCGCATGCATCTGGCTGAAGGTGTTTCTGAGCTCAGTGTCTGCACAGCTGCTCCGCGCCTCACGCTGCATATCCGTGTCTAGAGGACCTGCAGGAGACACAGCAGAGAGATTACACTCACAGACCCGCAGCAAGCACACAAAACGCACACACATTCAGGGCTACAAATTGCAAACATTTTGGTGACATATGTGCCCAAAATGTAATCTGTGCAGTCGCATAATATATTTGGGTGCCTTTGTGCGAGTGCATGTGATGGTTGTAGTGTGATGTGTTTTGATGTGCTGAATCGCTCCTCCCTGCATTAATATTTGTTCATATTAGCTGTCAGTCGCTCAGTGCTTCCTGCTGTCAGATGAC
The DNA here is from genome assembly GCA_903798035.1 of Danio albolineatus. NCBI lineage: Eukaryota > Metazoa > Chordata > Actinopteri > Cypriniformes > Danionidae > Danio > Danio albolineatus. Next base: position 8,172,071 of record CAIGQQ010033701.1, read on the forward strand.
CGGGAGCTTCTATGACCACAGGACATTAAAACGGCTGAAGTCTGAGTCTGAAGACGCAATGAAAAGCACACAGGTTTGCAAACGCACCTAAAGTTACAAATTTTGATGAGAGCAATCATAGTAATGTTGATCCGGCAGCCGACTGAGTGTTTTTGTAGAGTGCATGGAGTGGGTCAGCTGTTTAATGGCCTGGATCTCGATATGTTGCATACAGTGCAAACGGCCGCTAAATGTAAACTCTAACACTGCATAGACCATCACCAAAGAGCTTGCCTTTACTAAGTTTAATATTGTGGCTCATGAAAAGGATTATATATTATATAAATTATATATTTTTTCCACATACACACTTTAATCAGCACACAACGAGAGCATGCATCTAAAATGTGTAGGTCAGAGCTTACACGTGTTTTCCTACTCAAACACAGGCGCATGTGCACAGGTCGCTGCCATGGACATGAACCCATCATTCAACTTCTGGATGCTGCTTTTTTTAAAGTTGGGAATGGCAGTGATTCCTAGTAAAAAAGTTAATTTCAGGCCCTGTCACAGCAGACACACATCAGCTGAAGGCCTGAATGCCTCTGAGCATCAATCCCATGACTCTTGAAAGATCATGAGTTCAATAAATTATTTTCACAGCTGAACTACTTCTCAATTCACCTCAAGCTTAGTTCATATTTACCCTGATCACAGCTGATAGCCAGAAAACAGTTTTATATTGATTATTTTAGCCATAAGTAGGGAGTAAAGTTCATATTAAAGTTTTCAGAGTCTCATTGCATGCCTACATAAAAACGCCGTCTAATTAATCAACTTTAATTACTTATTTTTTATGACACATTCATGTTTGTTTGCACTCACAGACAGTTAATAATATATTGCCATTAAGGCTTTCATAGGTCTTGATCACTCCCCTTGTGAATGAGTGTAAACAAACAAATAAGTGTGACACTAAGTTCACTGAAGGATGTGGCAAATCTGTTCAGGTTCTCTTCAAGCTTATTTAGTCATTTATGTGCAAATATTAAGTTTTCTAAGAAGCAAGAATGAAATTATGGTGAAAACAGGATTATTTAACAATAAGTTACTGTATTACGTGGGCTACTCTAATAGTAAAACCACCTGACAGTTATAGATGGTAGCAAGCAACTTCTGTTTTAAAGCAGTTCATAAAGCCATATGTAAATAGAGTTACATTTAGGGCTGTGCAATATGGACAGAATAATCATATTGTGATTTTTTTGAGTGAATATTGCGATTTTATTTGTGATTTTGGCAGCAGTTTTTGCTTTTTCAAGCGCGCTACAGACACACACTCTACATGTATTCAGTGCACAAGAAGTGCAGAACAAAACATTTCACAATGAAATAACACAGTATTATGTTTAATAAATAAAACTGTAGTAAAACTTCTACTTTTAAATCTTTAAAACAGACGACATAAACTAACTGAAGATGAAGTAACCTCAGCTCTAGTTAAACACATACTGTACACAGCAGCACTCACTGCTGGATCAACAACACTGTAATAAACTGTGTTAAAAACAGACAACATGAACAAATAAAGATGAACTAACCTCAATTCCAGTCAGAACAATAAATAAAAAGTAACATCAATCAAAACCACCTATTCGCTTCTCCCGCTCAACTTCAGTGCGCGGAGTGAGCTCTGATTGGTTAACATCTTTCTCCCGCTCAGCTGAGCTGTGATTGGCCGGTGAGCTGCGTCAGCTCTGATTGGTTAACATATTAAAATCATGCCCACAAGAATGTCAACAAAAATCTAAAATTAACAGATAAAATTGCAGCCTTACGCCGTTTAGAAATTGCATGTGCTTTATTTTCGATTGCGATCAATTGCACAGCCCTAGTTACATTCTTTAAACTTACTCAGCTAAACAAACACCTAACTTTAACAAACCACTATAAATCAAATCAGAAAAGGCTATATTTCCAGTACACAAGACATTTCAATTCAGTAAGATGCGATGGACTCAATTTTGTTTTGACATCAGTGAACCCTCTGCGATTTTATTTGACACTTCTAAATGATTCGACACACGTCTGCTTTAGGGAACTTCCAGTGAAAATGATCATTTCAGATAATCAGGCTGTGAAAAAATGTTCCTTATCGGAATGAACGGGGCGTTTTCATTCATTCCCTACTTTTATCTGCCAGCCAGGATAATAATTACGCCTGGTATTTTAATGTGTCATTGGTATCACAAGAAGATCCGTGACAAACCCTCCTTTCAGGCCTCTAGATTTGGTTTGTTCCTCCTGATTATTTTATGACCGCATCACCACATTATTTACATGGTGCTTTAAAATGTAACGGCAATCATCAGTTTTGAGAAATATAGAACAATAGTGATATATTGCTCATGATTATTATTAAAGCTTTGATGTGTTCACGTTGAGTTCAGTTCTATTGGTTTCTTTAAACTTGACCAAATAAGTCCTGGCTTGCTTAACACTGACTTTGTCATTTGCAAGTCCAAACCTAAATGCTTTCTGCTGTGAGCTGGACTGAAAGTACTCACTGTACAAGTGCATGACACATTTGAATCAGTTATCGTAATCGTTTATTAAACTGCGTATAATGAGTGCCTGTATAATGTGTACTTTTATGAATTTTCTGGTCTTGTTTTGGAAGTGGCCATCTGCTGTTTTGAGTAACACTGCGACTACAGTGAAATGAACCAGGGCTCTCATTTATAAAACTGCTCAACCTTTCTAAAAGCGAATGCATGCCAGAATATATATAAGACTACGGCTCATGTGTTGATTTTAAATGGTTTAATAGTCAAAATTCATGAACAAAACATAAGTTTACTTAATGCAAGGGCACTGCTAGAAATTTTAAGTCCTATGAAAAATATTGGGCATTACGGTGGCGTGATCTTTTTGGGTGATAAAAAAAAAGAAAAACAAAAAAAGGACAAATAAAGGGACCCAACTCCAAAGGGTCATAAAAGTGAATGTTTTTTATGTTGCGGCCTTGACCCTAGACCAGGGTTTAACAGCATGGATGTTTCCCAGTGATGGGTTGCTGGAAGGGCGTCCGCTGCATGAAACATATGCTGTGTCCACTGTGGCGACCCCAGATTAATAAAGGGACTAAGCCGAAAAGAAAATGAATGAATGAAAAACATTTAAGGTTAGGCCCCTTTGCTAGTAATGCTAAAACAGATCTCTGGCGGCCCCCAAACTTTGTGGGCCTTTAGAATCGTTCCCACACACGTTCACAATCTTTGGATTGAAAGTGGCGTGCGCATGTTTCCACCTGTGTAGTGCTATAATTATAAATGCGACCCCAAGTCTACAGGTATAATAATGATCATAATCATCTTGATAACCACAATCATAACCATCAATAGCTGTACTTCTTTCCAAAAATACAATAAAGCACGTTGTAAACGCGAATTAAAATGCGTTTGTGAGCTCGTGTTCCTCTGCTGCTTGTCGTTGTTATGGCTACATCAGCTCTCCTACACACGTGCGGCGGTCCTGTTTCATAAGGGTTCAGCTTTTGCCGCTGTGTGCATTAATACTGCATGTGTGTCGCTGTTTTTACTTCTGGTTAAGAATAGAGTGATATGCTGGGAGACCGGGGGGTTAGTTTCGGGGGTGAGGTGTCTGAAATACGGGCGACTCCCGGGAGAAACCAGTGTTGGCAGATATGCTCACGCACACACTATGACTACTTCAATATTGATAAGCCGTGGTGGGCATTCTCTCGTGCTGAATGATGTCGACCAATCGCAACAGACTGGGTCATCGGTCCAATCAGCGCAGTTTAGCATCGCGCTAAGAAGGGTTTTGGAACAAATGAATCACTTAACGATTCATATAGGAGTCGCTGGGATAATGAGGTGAAAATAAATGCAGATTATAAGACAATGAAAGTGTTTTTGACCATGCATGCAGATCAGCCTGCTGTTGGAGACCCCCAAAACCAAAATATGACCCTTTTTAATGTATAATAGAGGCTCTTTAACAGTTTATCCTTCTGTTATGCGCATATGTTTTTTAAGCGCACTTTCAACATTTATGTGCATCTTGGCATTTCCATCTAGCGTTTTTATGACATAATCCAAAATGCACATAAAAGTAGGTTGACAGAAGCACAGCTAATATTATCCCCATCATTATGATTATGTACCTGGAGCGTAGTTCAGCACCCGGAGCTCCGGCTCCTCCTCTGCGAGCACGCGGAACATCATGTCACGCGCCGCCTTGCCGCTGCAGTACTGAACCCAGGTGGGGAAAGGCCGAAGTGCGCACAGCGAGCTGATGTTCACAATGACGCGCGTCAGCCCAGAGCGCTTCGGGAACGCACGCAGAACTCCAGCTGTCAGACAGAGCGCAGAGCTTACATTCAGCGACAGGTACGAGTTCAGCTCCTCCATATTGGTGAAATCACGACAGTAACGAGACACATCACCGAGAGAAGCTGCGGGACACAACAGCAGAACATCAGCCATTTATACAAGAGGACAGTTAGAGCAGTTTCCCAACCCTGTTCCTAGAGGCACACCACCAGCAGTATGATAGTCTCCCTCATCTGACCCATTCATTTCAGGTTTGAGTCTCAACTAATATTCTGATGGGTGGAATTAGGTGTGTTTGATTAGGAAGAGTGTGAAAATGTGTAGCACCACGGTGGCGTAGTGGGTAGCACAATCGCCTCACAGCAAGAAGGTCGCTGGTTCGAGCCTCGGCTGGGTCAGTTGGCATTTCTGTGTGGAGTTTGCATGGGGATTGGGGGAAGCTAAATGGGAATTGGGTAGGCTAAATTGTCTGTAGTGTATGGGTGTTTCCCAGTGATGGGTTGCAGTTGGAAGGGCATCCGCTGCGTAAAACATAAGCTGGATAAGTTGGCAGTTCATTCCACTGTGGTGACCCCAGATTAATAAAAGTGACTAAGCCGAAAAAGAAAATTAATGAATGAATGAATAAAATGTGTACTGTTGGTGTGTCTTCAGGAACAAAGTTGGGAAACACTGCGTTAAAGAACAGAAAAGTTAGAGAGGATAAAGCATCCTTGTTTTTAAGCTTGGTTTTGGTTTAGCCAGGTAAGTTTTCAAAAGTAAAATATCCCACAAAACGTTAGACTAACCCTTGTTTTTATAATGCTTAATATGTAAAAACTAGTGCTGGGCAAAAATGTATTGCATCCAAAATAAAAGTTTGTGAGTAATATATGTGTATTATACAGTATATCTTTATTATGTATAAATATGTGATATACACACACACACACACACACATGCATGCATAAAAACAAAACTATACAAAACTATTTTGTTACCTACACATTTAAATGTATATATAATTTGTAGAATATTTTAAGTCTAAATGTACATTTTCTCAAATATATGCATGCATGTGTGCATTTAAATATATAGAATAAATATACGTACACACAAACTTGTTATTTTTAAAAAAAAGTTTTATTTTTGGATCAGATTAATCTTTGTCTGGCACTAATAAAAACTCAAGCACTTTAAGAACTTGTGTCCATGTGTAAGAATTATTTATAGGCATGGGCCGGTATAAGATTCTGATGGTATGATAACCCTGGATAAAAATATCACTGTTTCACGGTATTGTGTTTACTGCTCTAAAATATTCTCTTTTTAAACGTCTGGGTGACAAACAGAACCTTTTTCCCCTTTGAACACAATATATTTTATTTTGAGAAGCATTTAAAATATTTTGAGGCAGTAAACATGTCAGGCTAAAGCATTCAAATGAATCCTCGACTTCTGCTGTCTTCATTTGTTTCAAAAACACAGATTTCTTTACAATTTACACCTAAAAAAACAAACAAAATATGTAAACAAAAAATATCACCCATACCTTAGGAACGGTATAGCAGAAAACGGTTATCGTCCCATGCCTACTTATTTCATAGGGTAATGTTTAACATTAGAGAAATGTTACGTTTCCTCACACCAAATAATGATCTCAAAATAATCTTTTTAAAACATTAAATGCATCCCAGGGCATAAACAACCAAAACAAACCATTACGACATCAAAGGATATAATATATTTTCAATGCTTACCACTGAACTGCAGTTTAGACATGCTTTCTCTTTGGTCTGTAGACAAGCGGTTTCACATTATGTTAGGCTTGTCAGCGATATCCAAAATAATAAAAATCATTTATACATGCAATTAGTCGATAACAAGACGAGAAATTACAGTTAGAGTGAGTCAGACCGTAACAAAATGACCGTTAATATTTAAATGACGGTTATGACCGTTATAAATTAGGCGCGCAGAACAGAAATTCAAATAAATCCGTGTTTTAATGCCATCTAAAGTTAATTATTACTCAGTAAATTAATTTCGACTTTATTAATATTTAACTTATAATTTCACATTTTGATTGATTTCAACTTCTTCATAAATGCCGAATTTATAAATTTAGTTATGTAATTCTGCTAAATATATCATATGAAGTTAATCTACACGAAAACAAACAAGAAACATACACAAAACTAAACAAATCATGAACGTTATGTATAATTTTTTAAGGACCCACCCCCGAAGTTCTGGGAAAGTTATTCTAGTTGAGAAAAAAAGGTAAAATCTTAAGAAAAAACGTTCTGCAAACGTTACCTTTGGCTTTAAAAACAAATGGGAACCAAAATCTAACGTTATGGGAACGTTGAGTGTTCTCTGACCGGCGTTATGGAAGAGCAGCAGTTGCTGGATGTCCGGCTGGACGTCTCTGGTCTCGGTAATGAGTTTTTCGACTCCAGCTTCACAGCCCAAATCCACCGGGACGCAGCGGACGGTGAGGCCGGTCTCCCCGCTAGTCAGCTCGTTCTTCAGCTCCAGCAGCTGCTCCTCCGACCGGGCCGCGAGCACCAGCACTGAACCCGGGGACACACGAGCCGCCACCGACACAGCCAGAGCCCGTCCGAAACCCCGGGACGCCCCGGTGATGATGACCAGCGCTTTACCGAATCCCGGAGCCGCGCTCATCTCCACAGACTGACGAGGAGAGCTGAAGAACCGGAGAGTTCAGGGGACAGATTAGTCACGCCTCCGGAAGACACGAGAGACCACGCCCACTTTATGTTTTTTAACTGTTAATATAATATAATATAATATAATATAATATAATATAATATAATATAATATAATATAAAATAAAATAATATAATATAAAATAATATAATATAATATAATATAATATAATATAATATAATATAATATAATATAGTATAAAATAATATTAATTCATTCATTCATTTTCTTGTCGGCTTAGTCCAGGGATGTCCAAACTTGGTTCTGGAGGGCCGGTGTCATGCAAAGTTTTGTTCCAACCCCAATCAGACACACCTGGGCTAGCTAATCAACCTCGTTCTAGGCTTTCTAGAAACATCCTTGCAGGTGTGTTGAGGCAAGTTGGAGCTAAAATCTGCAGGACACCGGCCCTCCAGGACCGAGTTTGGACATGCCTGGCTCAGTCCCTTTATTTATCCGGGGTCGCCACAGTGGAATGAACCGCCAACTTATCCAGCATTTGTTTTACGCAGCGGATGCCCTTCCAGCC
>CAIGQQ010033701.1:8179658-8190754 GCA_903798035.1 Danio albolineatus
TAATATAATATAATATAATATAATATAATATAATATAATATAATATAATATAATATAATATTCATTCATTCATTCATTTTCTTTCCGGGGTCGCCACAGCGGAATGAACCGCCAACTTATCCAGCATTTGTTTTACGCAGCGGATGCCCTTCCAGCCCCAACCCATCTCTGGGAAAATAATATAATATAATATAATATAATATACTATAATATAATATAATATAATATAATATAATATAATATAATATAATATAATATAATATAATATAATATAATAAAATTAATTATAATATAATATAATATGGCGCCACAGTGGCCTAGTGGGTAGCACGTTAGCCTCACAGCAAGAAGGTCGCTGGTTCGATCCCCGGCTGGGTCAGTTGGCATTTCTGTGTGGAGTTTGCATGTTCTCCCCGTGGTTGCGTGGGTTTCCTCCGGGTGCTCCGGTTTCCCCCACAGTCCAAACACATGCGGTACAGGTGAATTGGGTAAGCTAAATTGTCCGTAGTGTATGAGTGTGAATGAGAATGTATGGATGTGTTTCCCAGAGATGGGTTGTGGCTGGAAGGGCATCCGCTGCGTAGAACAAATGCTGGATAAGTTGGCGATTCATTCTGCTGTGGCGACCTCGGATTAATAAAGGGACTAAGCCGAAAAGAAAATGAATGAATGAATGAATGATAGTATAATATAATATAATATAATATAATATAATATAATATAATATAATATAATATAATATAATATAATATAAAATAAAATAATATAATATAATATAATATAATATCATATAATAATATAATATAATATAATATAATATCATATAATATAAAATACAATAATATATATATATAATTTGTATTATATAATAATATAATATTAAATAATATATAATATATTAGTAGAAAATAATGTATTTAGAAGACTATATATGAATAGATAAATCACATGACTGTAGACTAAATCCTCAGAACGACCATGTATAATAAAGTTAATATAACTAATGTTTTAATGTATTAATCTCATGAAATGTTGTTAAATGTTTAAAAAAAGTTTCTTCTCGTTGCAAAAAAAAGCTCACACATTTTGTACCACGAACTTAAATCGTTATTTAATGATTACGTTATTTAACTGATTAATAAACATTGACCATATGCAGATGAGTAAGCTAGCTGACTCAAACCGAACACGAGAACAGTCGGGCTTTTATTATGAAGCGGAGCCGCGCTCGCCGCCATATTTCCCGGCTGTAGTGTTGTTGAAGCATGGCGGTGGAGATGCGGCTCCCAGCGGTCCACAAACACGTTTCCCTGAAAACAGGGCAGACTTCCCGCGAAGACAAACACCTGGTGGTGCCTGGAGATGTGATCACCTCCGACACGGGCTTCATGAGGTACACAAACGTTAATAACTACTATTATTTGAGGTGATGTTGAGTAAATGTGTGTGTGGAGTGAACCCGTGTATACCAGCGGTCTGTCAGTCTGTAGAGGACCTGATTGAGAACCCAATCATTATTAAAAATTACTCTATTCATAGTTATGATGGGGAAAGTTACTTCTGAAAGTAGTGCTCTGCAGTATTGATTTACTCTCCTAAAAAGTTACTGATTGCGTTACTTAGTTACTTTCAATGATAATGCGTTACGATACTTTTATATAGCCTATTTACATGTGGATCCATAAGGTAAAGTTGGTTTTATATTCCCACATTCGGTCATTTTTCAACAGTGACAGCTCGTGACACGGGGCCTGTGTTGTACTTTGAATATTCGGTCTGAAATTGCGTGTAAGGATGACTTCAAAACAACATTAGCACTATTTAATTGACTGTAAACAATGCTGTACTTTGTTAATCATTGGCTGCTACTATGAGTTCCCTATTAGAATTATCAAAGATTACTTCTGAAATTATCAAATTAGGGAGAAGGTCTGAATGTGCAAATATTAAACTAACTGTGAGTCAGTTGTGCATTGCTGTAGCAAAGTAATGCTTTACAACTCTGAGAACACTCATTGCAAATAAGTAAATAATAACTATTGCTCATTAATATATATATATATTAGCAATTCCAGCATTATGGATGTGACATTTGCAGTAAAACTCAAAACATAAACGCACAGATAAGGTATATGTTAACATTATATTGAATCATCTGTTTACATTTTCCAAAACAGCTATACACAGAATTATGAGATCAGAAAAATATCAATCTGAAAACAATTTTTATACTTTAACTGAGGAAAATAAACATGCGTTATGGATGTGACGAAAAAAGTCTGCGAGTTTACAGTCTACAACATACTTTGCTGAAATTCTCTGGATTAAACTGCACAACCCAGAAGAAATAATGACAATCACAAGAATAAGTGTCGGCTCTCTGTAGAACAAGAATAGTTGGTTTTATTTTATTTTAATTTACATTTTTGCATTTATGAAGAAAAAGCTTCGTTATGGATGTGAAATTTCCACATGTGAGATTTTGGTAAATCAAATATAATAGTTTGAAAACATTGACCGAGACATTTTGACCGAGTATTTGTACAGCACTGTAAAATTTTCATGGCAAGGCTGATATTTGCATGGAATTGCTCATATATATATATATATATATATATATAACAGTCTTAAAATAGTTTTAAATGATATATAGTTCGTCATAATTGCTTTATGTTTAGACTATAATGTTATTTTTTTAAAATGTAACCGGTTGTGTGGTTAAGAATTAAGGCTTGTGCTCAGAGGCCCTTACCAACAATACATAGTTTGTCATGATTAGATTAGGATTTAAATGCAATATTGTGAAGTAAACTTATGGGCGTCATGGTGGCGCAGTGGGTAGCACGATCGCCTTACAGCAAGAAGGTCTCTGGTTCGAGTCTCGGCTGGGTCAGTTGGTGTTTCTGTGTGGAGTCTGCATGTTCTCCCCGTGTTGGTGTGGGTTTCCTCCGGGTGCTCCGGTTTCCCCCACAGTCCAAACACATGCGCTATAGGGGAACTGATCAACTAAACTGGCCCTAGTGTATGAGTGTGAATGAGCGTTGATGTTTCCCAGAGATGTGTTGCAGCTGGAAGGGCATCCGCTGCATAAAACATATGCTGGATAAATTGGCGGTCCAGATTAATAAAGGGACTAAGTTGAAGGAAAATAAATTAATGACATAAACTTAAGCCTCCTGTTGTCAGGACAGGGACAGTTAAAGGGTTAAAACAGAACCTCTGATGTGCCAATAAAACATATAAATAGCATTGACAAACAAAGTCACCAAAACTAAATAACCTGCAAAAGAAATCCATGCTCAAGGGTGTCAAATGTAGAAAAGTCAGGGAAAAGAATCATAGTGTTGTAATGTGTAAAGTAGGCATGGGTCGGTAAAAGATTCTGACGGTGTGATAACCTTGGATAAAAATATCACGGTATTATGATTACTGCTCTAAAATATATTCTTTTTGAATGTCTGTGTAAAAACAACAAAAAGTTTTTCCCCTTTTGAACACAATAGACCATTTTGAGGGATGTAAACAAAAATAATCCAAAAAGAGCCGCATATTGATAAGGAATGTTATGAGAGCTGTTTTAACATGAAGTTATGATTGAATTGCCTCTTGTTATGGTTATCAAATAGTTTGATAACAGCAGGAAATGACATTAACTCATTGAAATGGTCTATATATTCTATTTTGAGGAACATTTATAATATTTTGGAGCAGTAAACACGTCAGACTGAATAATGACAATGAGTCACTGACTTCTGCTGTCTTCATTAGTTTCAATAACACAGATTTTTTTCAATTAATTACAATTAATAATACTTTACAATTTAAAATGGCATCTTTGAATATCTTCTCTGCTGGATAAAAAAAAAAAGTACATAAAAAAAATCTTACTCATACCTCAGGAACGATATAACAGAAAATTTTGGCGGTATGAAAACCTTGACTTTTCCAAACCGCGGTATACCTTGAAAACGGTTATCATCCCATGCCTAGTATAAAGTCTGCAGGATGGCAATTATGGATGTGACATTTTAACAGTACTGTAAAATACAAGCTTACACAAACAACCTAGAAAGGGTTTGATGCTTTGGTGAGAACTGTTTTTATTATTATTTTTATGGCGAGGTTGACATTTGCATGGAATTGCTCATAATCCAAAAGCTCCAAAACAAGTCTAATGTCATTACTGATGTATCTCGCTCTCACAAAGCCGGACAGTGTCTCAGCAATCAGCTGATTGATTCTTATTTATCTTTAATCTTTTATCAAATACCAAACTTAAAATTTTATAGTCGACAGAGCGGAGCATGATTGGACGCTTGTTATCCGTTTGGGAAACAGGCAGATATTGATGATGTCATGTCTATTGGATCAATGCATTCATTCATTCATTCATTCATTCATTCATTCATTCTCTTTTCGGCTTAGTCCCTTTATTAATCAGGGGTCGCCACAGCGGAATGAACCGCCAACTTATCCAGAATATGTTTTACGCAGCGGACCCTTCCAGTTGCAACCCATCACTGGGAAACATTCATTTACTATGAACAATTTAGCTTACCCAGTTCCCCTATAGCGCATGTGTTTGGACTGAAACCGGAGCACCCGGAGGAAACCCACACCAACACGGGGAGAACATGCAGACTCAGAAACACCAACTGACCCAGCCGGGACTCGAACCAGCATCTTTCCTGCTGTTAGATGAATGTGCTATCCACTATGCCATCGTGGCGCCCTCAGTGCATTCATTATACATTCAATGCAAAGGGCTTTAATTAATTGATGGAAAGTGCATATAAAATTAAATGCTTAAAGCATAAATGCTGTGAGATTTACCTTCCTTCATGGACTGAAGAGCTGTGTGAACTTCCAATGTCAAACCGGAATCACAAAGGGTTTTCAAATCAGAACTGAAACATGCATTATAGTTTTGTTTACCAAATGATCACTGCACAATCTGTCAAAAGCAGAAGTCTAAACATTTCTTTACAAATCTGTAACACAATTAGATATTAATTAGTATGTCGAGTGGTCTCAACGTTCTATTTGCGTGCGCTCGCCGCATGTCTATATTGTAAATAATAAGCTTAAGCTCGTGTTGAGAACTTGTGTGTGATCATTGAAGTCCTCCTAACATCTATTTAGAAATGGAGAAATGTTAAAGTCAAGCTGGAATGGCAGTGTTAATGTTTTATAAAGGTCTAGAGGAATAGAGTCATCATTTTGTAATGTATAAAATCTGCATAATCCAAAAGCTCCAAAAATAAGTCTAATGTCATTACTGATATATCTCGCTCTTACAAAGCCGGACAGTGTCTCAGCAATCAGCTGACTGATTCTTATTTATCTGTAATCTTTTATCAAATACCAAACCTAAAATTGTATAGTCAACAGTGCGGAGCGTGATTGGACGCCAATTATCAGTTTGGAAATAAGGCAGACGACACCTTGTTTCATTTATGATGTCATGTCTATTGGATCAGTGCATTCATTATACATCCAGTGCAAAGGGTTTTAAAGAGCCCCTATTATACGTCAAAAAGGGTGATATTTTGGTTTTGGGGGTCTCCAACAGCAGGCTGATCTGCATGCATGGTCAAAAACACTTTCATTGTCTTATAATCTGCATTCATTTTCACCTCATTATCCCATCGACTCCTATATGAATCGTTCAGCGCTTCATTTATTCCTAAACTCCTCCTTAGCGCGATGCTAAACTGCGCTGATTGGACCGATGACCCAGTCTGTTGCGATTGGTCGACATCATTCAGCGTGAGAGAATTCCCACCACGGCTTATCAATACTGAAGTAGTCATAGTGTGTGCGTGAGCATATCTGCCAACACTCGTTTCACCCGGGAGTCGCCCGTATTTCAGACCCCTCACCCCCGAAACTAACCCCCCGGTCTCCCAGCATATCACTCTATTCTTAACCAGAAGTAAAAACAGCGACACACATGCAGTATTAATGCACACAGCGGCAAAAGCTGAACCATTATGAAACAGCACCGCCGCACGTGTGTAGGAGAGCTGATGTAGCCATAGCAACGACAAACAGCAGAGGAACACGAGCTCACAAACGCATTTTAATCCGTAAACAAAGCGGCACGCATCACGTTTACAACGTGCTTTTAGACGCGAAATGAGAATACAAGTTAACCAGAGACACTACAAGCGGTTACAAGTTACTAAACACAATTAAATACATCATTTACAAGCTGGAGAACACAATGAGGCGACTGTTTTAATCACACGCACTCACACTTGCTGGATAGCAGGTCAGATTCACCGCCAGGCCACTGGGAAATGTCCTGCTGCTCCCTATGGCCAGTCCGCCCCTGCATACATCAATAGTGTTTTCTGCTCCTTCCTTTAACAAACGGTGCTCTGAATCCTCCGGTGTAAGCGTGTAGATTTCAGAAGCTCCTCAGAGGAACACAGCACAAGGCTGGGCTATAATGCTGAGGCATTTCTGCAGAGATAAACCTCCACCACTGACTCTTCACAGTCTCATCTCTGGTTCATCTGCACACTTCCAGTAATATCCAGCTGAGCACATGTCTGCTACAGTGCTCTTCTCTGTGTTGCCAGATGTAGCTGACTGACTCCAGTCCAAACCCTCTCCAGAAGGTTTTTACCTGCACAGTCAAACTCAAAACCGCCCAATCTGGCAACCTTTGCTCGCCGCTGTTGTTTGTGGGGGGGTTGGGGGGTTCGAATCTCCCGGGGTTGTGTGCGCACAAATGGGCGGGGCTTATGTTTTGTGTTCACGTCATGCCGAAACAGCTAAAGAATCGTAATCACGGCGATTCGTTTGAGGAACTATGAGTCGACTCTTTTATAGATGAATCAATAGTGTAAAACACTGTGCACTTTCAGATTTAACCCTCAGCTGGACATTTCACTGCACTCAGAGCTGCGGTACACACTGATGAAGATCATTCTCAATAACACATAACAGGGGCTCTTTAATTAATTAATAGAAAGTGAATGTAAAATTAAATGCTTAATCTATCAATACTGGGAGATATACCTTTCTTGAACTGAAGAGCTGTTCGACCTGCCTCCAAGTCAAACTGGAGTCACAAAGGGGTTTCAAATCAGAATGGGAACATGCACTTTCATTTTATTCTGTCAAAAGCAGAAGTGTAAATATTTCTGTACAAATCTGTAACGCAATTAAATATTAATTAATTATCGAGTGGTTTCAACTTTCTCAGTGTCTATATTGTAAATAATTTGCTTGAGCTCATGGTGAGAACTTGTGTGTGTGATTATTGAAACCCTTCTCACATCCATTTAGAAAAGCTCCAAAACAACTCTAATATTATTACTGATGTATCTCGCTCTCACAAAGCCGGACAGTGTCTCCGCAATCAGCTGATTGATTCTTTATCTTTAATCTGTCAGCAAATATCAAACCTAAAATTTTATAGTCAACAGTGCGGAGCGTGATTGGACGCCAATTATTCTGTTAAATGAGTATCCAGTTTGAGAATGAGGCAGATGACACCTTGTTACACTGAGGTTTTTAGATCAATGCATTTATTATACATGGGTTTTTAATCAATCTGTAGAAAGAGCGTATCAATCCTGATGGTTAATCCATCATTGCTGGGAGATTTACCTTTCTTCATGGACTGAAGAGCTGTGTGAACTTCCTCCAAGGTCAAACTGGAATCACAAATGGTTGTAAAATCAGAACTGAAACATGTATTTGCATTTTATTTACAAAAATGATCACTGCACTGTCTGTCAAAAGCAGAAGTGTAAACATTTTTGGAAGAATCTGTAACGAAATTAGAGTTTAATTTATTTACGAGTGGCATTTACTATGTTATTGAATGCAAAATTCCAAATGTGTGAATATAAAGCCGACTTTACCTCGTCTTCAGGGGTCACGGCACCTACATGGATGAAGACAGACTCACCGCTTCAGTGGCAGGACAGGTGGAGCGAGTTAACAAACTCATCTGTGTGAAACCGCTGAAGACCAGGTGCACACACACACACACACACACACACACACCGCTTTACACTAACACTACAGTAGAGTACACTGCACTTTACTATTGCACACTGTTGCTGTGTTTTATTGTGTACTAGATGTGTGATGTTCTCCTCCTGCAGGTATAACGGAGAGGTTGGTGATGTGGTTGTGGGCAGAATCACTGAGGTCAGTGGTGTTCAGCAGTTTATGTGTGAAATCTGATGATGATGATGTTGATGATGATGATGTGCGTTTATGAATGTTCAGGTGCAGCAGAAGCGTTGGAAAGTGGAGACTAACTCACGTCTGGATTCAGTGCTGCTGCTGTCGGCAGTCAATCTGCCTGGAGGAGAGCTGGTGAGCATACACATACTCCACTGACGAAACATATTCACATCACAACAGACCAATTACTATAGTAGTTGTTACCATAGCAACTGTAGAATCACTGCAACAGATCAATTACTATAGTTGTTACCATAGCAACAGTAGAATCACCACAACAGATCAATTACTATAGTTGTTGTTACCATAGCAACTGTAGAATCACCACAACAGATCAATTACTGTAGTTGTTGTTACCATAGCAACAGTAGAATCACCACAACAGACCAATTACTATAGTTGTTGCCATAGCAACTGTAGAATCACCACAACAGACCAATTACTATAGTTGTTGTTACCATAGCAACTATAGAATCACTGCAACAAATTACTATAGTTGTTGCCATAGCAACTGTAGAATCACCACAACAGATAAATTACTGTAGTTGTTGTGTTACCGTAGCAACTGTAGAATCACCACAACAGATCAATTACTATAGTTGTGTTACCATAGCAACTGTAGAATCACTGCAACAGATCAATTACTATAGTTGTGTTACCATAGCAACTGTAGAATCACCACAACAGATCAATTACTGTAGTTGTGTAACCATAGCAACTGTGGCAACCATGAATAGCAACTCCAATGATTCCTCACTCAGATTAAAAAAACGGCTTTGTTTGTTGTAAATAAATGTTCTCTAGCGGAGAATGTTCGTTCATTGTCAGTGTTTTTTAATTGTGTGTGTGTGTGTGTGTGTGTGTGTGTGTGTGTGTGTGTGTCTGTCTGTCTGTCTGTCTGTCTGTCTTTCTCAGAGACGTCGCTCCACGCAGGATGAGCTGGCCATGAGGGATTATCTGCAGGAAGGAGATCTCATCAGTGTATCCTCCACATTTACCGCATCAGACATTCATCATCTCAGCATATGCAAACAGCGCTCTTACTATTAAAATACATGTATTTATAATAGGTATTAGCATTTGAACGAAAGGCAAAATATATTATAAATAAATAAACAACATTGTTAGTTTTTCATGCTTGTTTTTTTTTAATTAGTGCTTGTTTAATAAATTCTATATTAAAACTTTATATTTGAGTTTTATAACATTAATATTAGCATTTATTTGTATAATTTATCATCAATCATTTTTTCCAGCCTTTTATTTAGTGTTGTTGCATGAATAATTTTATACTAATTTAGTTTCTGTTAGCTGATCAGGCGACATTTCTTTATTTTTTATTCTAAAACTCCAATATAAAGTTGAATATATTAGACAATTACTAATAAAAAATATCAAGCATCTGGAAAAAAAATTATTAAAAATATATATATTATAATTATTTTACTACTGTTGTTCATATTATTAGTCTACTTAAATTCTCCTTATTTGCATTGTCTACTCTTTTTTTCTGAATACTAGTAATATTGAAAAATCAAGCATCATCATGGCAAAGACTAAATTAATTATTAAAACTGTTTAAAAATGTTTTTAAAATATTAAACATCACTTGGCAAAAATAAAAAGTAATATTTGGAAAGTAATTCAAACATCACAGGAGGGAATGATATTGTCTTGGTCTGTATATATTATATTATATTATATTATATTATATTTATATTATATTAATATTATATTATATTGTATTATATTATATTATATTATTTTTATATTATTTTTATATTATATTATATTATTTTTATATTATATTATTATTTTTTATTATATTATATTATATTATTTTTATATTATATTATTATTATATTATATTTATATTATATTATTATTATATTATATTATATTTATATTATATTATTTTATATTATATTATAATACACTACACTATGTTATATTCTTTAACGTGTGTGAGGCGGAGGTTCAGTCGATCTTCTCGGACGGCGCTCTCTCTCTGCACACACGCAGTCTAAAGTACGGCAAGGTGAGAGTTCTGTTATTAAACACTACTGTATATACAGTGCTGAGTCTCTCTCTGGTACAGTGATGTTCCCTCCGGGAGCCTTCACCGTGATGCATCAGTGCAGATACTGTAGATTAGAGCTAAGAACAACAGCGACACTGAGAGCTGCTGATCTGGGTTGTTTTTCAGCTGGGTCAGGGTGTGCTGGTGTGTGTGTCTCCGTCGCTGGTGAAGAGGCAGAAAACACACTTTCACAATCTGCCCTGCGGAGCGTCACTGATCCTGGGGAACAACGGATACGTGTGGCTGAGTCCCACACCGGCACTGCAGGAGGAGCAGGCCGGAGGATTCTACACCAGCATGGAGGTATGTGTGTGTGGGGGGCGGGGATCTGTGTGTTTGGGATTGTGTGTGTGTGGGATTGGGATTAGGATTGTGTGGGGGATTGTGTAGAATTTTGTGTGTGTGTGTGGGATTTGGATTGTGTGTGTGTGTGGGATTGGGATAAGGTGTGGGATTAGGATTGTGTGTGTGTGTGTGTGTGTGTGTGTGGGATTGGGATAAAGTGTTGTATTAGGTGTGTGTTTATGATTAGGATTGTGTGTGTGTGGGATTGGGATAGGGTGTGTGTAGGTTTTGGATAGGGTGTGGGATTAGGACTGGGGGTGTGTGGTATAAGGTGTGGGATTAGGATTAGGTGGGTGGGTGTGGGGAAGGGTTAGGATTGTGTGTGTGGGATTGGCATAGGGTGTGGGATTAGGATTAGGTGTGTGTGTGGCGGGGATAAGGATTGTGTGTGTGTGGGATTAGAACTGTGTGGGGGGGGGAGATTGGGATAGGGTGTGGGATTAGGATTAGGTGTGTGTGG
>CAIGQQ010033701.1:8198546-8209482 GCA_903798035.1 Danio albolineatus
GTCTCAGTGTTGGTCTTTATGTGTGTGTGAGTCTAGGTCAGTGTGTGGATCAGTGTGTTTGTTTGTGTGTGTGTGGGTCAGTGTGTATGTTTGTGTCAGTCTGCCTGTGTGTGTGTGTGTCCATCATGTTTCCTCTGCTGCTGAGCCCCTGCAGACGTCCTCATGTACTGAAGTTCTCCATGTTGAAGCGAGTGCAGGAACGCACGCAGACACACACTCCTCGCTCAGCCTGCAGTTGGGGAAGAGTGTTTAATGACAGCGAGAGCCGGTGTACGTCAGCGAGCGGATTATATAAATGATTCTGCATGAGCTCATCTCTGAGAAATGTGCTTCATGTTTCTGCATCTGTGGCCTCCCCCTCTGCACAGAACCTGCCTCTCCGGCGGATCCCCAAACACACTCCAGTGTACTGCTGTGGGGCTTCTCACAGTCCAAACACAGCTTTAGGCAGCTCACAGCAAGAAGGTCTCTGGTTCGAGTCTCGGCTGGGTCAGTTGGTGTTTCTGAGTTTGCATGTTCTCCCCGTGTTGGTGTGGGTTTCCTCCGGGTGCTCCGGTTTCCCCCACAGTCCAAACACATGCGCTATAGGGGAACTGATCAACTAAATTGTCCGTAGTATGTGAGAATGTGCGTGAATGATTGTCTATGGATGTTTCCCAGTACTGGGTTGCAGCTGGAAGGGCATCGGCTGTGTAAAACATACTGTAATAGCTGGCGGTTCATTCCACAGTGGCGACCCCTGATGAATAATGGGACTATTCTGAAGAAAAATGCATGAATGAATTGATTTATAATTGTTTAACTAGGGTAATTAGGCGAGTCCATGTATAACAGTGGTTTGTTCTGGAGACAATCCAACACTAATATTGCTGAAGGGGGCTAATAATATTGACCTTAACATGGGTTTAAAACTATTAAGAACTGCTTTTACTCTAGCCTAAATAAAACTAATAAGAAGAAAAAATATTAGAGGAAATACAGTGAGAAATTTCTGAATCTGGTAAACATCATCTGGGAAATATCTGACATAGACTAATAGCAATAGGGCTAATAATTTTATGCCTAACTCTATATAACTTCCTATTGTTTACTTTATTTTGCACTTATTTTAATGTTTTTTTCTGTTTCTTGTGGTAATATGTAAATATGTGTGATGTGCATGTATGTGTCAAGGTTATTATAGTTAACAAAAACTAACAAAGAAACGAAAACTAGAGTTGCAAATCATGTTGGTGAACTAAAATAAAAATAAAAACGAGAGGTTTTTAAAAGCTAGAGCTGACTGAAACTGTGCTGTGTTCATACAAAACGCACTGAAACTGACTAAAATTATTGCTAAAATTACAGTAATCCAGCCTAGAGGTCATAAAAGCATGAACTAGCTTTTCTACATATTATACTTAAGGTTGCAATCTTGTGGGCTGTTGTATTTGAGTTTGAGGATGGGTAGATGGCATTGGTATATGGTCGTGTTCTTGTGTCAAAAAAATGTAGTCCATGTTTGGTTGAATTTTTATCATACAATATTTATTCTGACAAATATCTTCATTCACAAAAAAACAACAAAACTAAAGCTAACACTGAAACTAGTAAAAACTAGACTAAAAGTAATGCTGAGTTCAGACTGCAGGATTTCAGCCCTGATTTTGACTCGCCGACAAGTTTTGAGAAATCGCAGACAAATGCCTGAAATCACAGGCGAATTGGTGCTCGTTCACGCGAGTGACAATCACACAGTATGAACTATCAAAGACTCGATCTGGGAGAATCACTGATGAGTCGCCGATGCCCGGGAGATATTTGGCGTGCTGAATATCTGGAGCTGATTCAAATCATGCCGTGTGAAATGAGTTCTGACTGAAAATAACATCAGCGATCGCCTACAGCCAATCAGAGTGCAGCATACAGACTAGTGGGAAGTTGCGGGAGGAGAAATTAGCACAATATCAACAAGCATGCCTTCTTTTCAGTGCATTTGGAACCAAGAAATGGAGGAAAAATTGGTGGAGATTTGGCAGGAGCACCCGCATCTGTATAACGTTTCACCATTTATTATAATCATTCCACTCTCGCGGACCTCGTGTTGTTTTCATGTCACTTCTCGCGTGTTTGATTGTATTTGCGGACCGAGACAAAGTTGCCGGCGGTGCTCCTTTTGTAAAGTCATGCAGTGTGAAACCCTCTGTCGCCGATCCATCTTACAGTGTAAACACAGCAGCGACAGAACACTACCCCAGATAGTCATGCAGTGTGATCACATCTGTGACACCACTACTTCTTTGAAAATCATGAACTCACCATAAGCATTTTCAAAATATAGAAACTAATAGGAACTAGTGAATCTGCCTCTAAAACTGATTAAAGAGCCTCTATTATACATTAAAAAGGGTCATATTTTGGTTTTGGGGGTCTCCAACAGCAGGCTGATCTGCATGCATGGTCAAAAAACACTTTGATTCTCTTATAATCTGCACTTATTTTTACCTCATTATCCCAGCGACTCCTTTATGAATCGTTCAGTGATTCATTTGTTCCTAAACTCCTCCTTAGCGCGATGCTAAACTGCGCTGATTGGACCGATGACCCAGTCTGTTGCTGGTCGACATCATTCAGCTCGAGAGAATGCCCACCACGGCTTATCAATACTGAAGTAGTCATAGTGTGTGCGTGAGCATATCTGCCAACACTCGTTTCACCCGGGAGTCGCCCGTATTTCAGACCCCTCACCCCCGAAACTAACCCCCCGGTCTCCCAGCATATCACTCTATTCTTAACCAGAAGTAAAAACAGCGACACACATGCAGTATTAATGCACACAGCGGCAAAAGCTGAACCATTATGAAGCAGGACCGCCGCACGTGTGTAGGAGAGCTGATGTAACCATAGCAACGACAAACAGCAGAGGAACACGAGCTCACAAACGCATTTTAATCCGTAAACAAAGCGGCACGCGTCGCGTTTACAACGTGCTTTTAGACGCGATATGAGAATACAAGTTAACCAGAGACACTACAAGCGGTTACAAGTTACAAAACACAATTAATTGTGGGCGGGGTTGGGGGTGTCGAATCTCCCGGGTCTGCGTGTGCACAAATGGGCGGGGCTTATGTTTCATGTTCACGTCATGCCGAAACGGCTAAAGACTCGTAATCACGGTGATTCGTTTGAGGAACTATGAGTCGACTCTTTTATAGATGAATCAATAGTGTTAAACACTGTGCACTTTCAGATTTAACCCTCAGCTGGACATTTCCCTGCACTTACAGCTGCGGTACACACTGATGAAGATCATTTACAATAACACATAATAGGGGCTCTTTAAAACTGACTAAGTCTAAGAACAAATCGTCAAAGCGAAATAAAAACAAAAACTACTGAAAATCCCAAACTATTACAACCTTGCTGTGTGTGTGCCCTGAGCTCCCAAAGACCACAGTGAAGTCCCTGTGTGTTTGCACACACACCTCTGATCCTAAAGCAAGAGCAGGTGGAGATGTGTGTGTGTGTGTGTGTGTTTAACTGCGAGAGCAACAGTGAGGAGGAGCTTGAGAAACTGAAAGACAAAGGCAGATTCCAGTTACCGGCGTCAGGCTTCAGAAAGTGGGCGGAGCCTCGGCGATGATGTCATCGGCTCCGGAGCCCCATCCTGAAAGGGCCTCTTTGTTGGCACAGATCAGCACGAGCTCCGCTTTTCCTGAAGACCGCCGCACACACGACAGCACCATGAAAAACACAACACAGAGCGCTTTTTAGGGAACGTTTAGTGTGTGTGGGAGGGTGGATGGAGACGGATGAACTGACCACGACCGAGAAAACTGGAAAAAATGGAGTCTCAAACTTTGGAAAAGCTCAGACGAGGACCGTGGGTTTAAGATGACACTTTGGATGTCAGCGTCGAAAATATCAGGAAAGTCTGACTTGATCTGTACGTGACCTGAGCTACGCCCGGAAAACTTTCTGGATATTAAAAGAGGAAGACCAATCGTTTCTTTCAATCGGACGTGTTGGGAAGCAAATGAAAATGTTGGAGATTTGTCTGAAATTGGTGGGCTGTAAATCCAAAAAAGGTCTTTCTTCGTCCTCAAGCTGTTACTTGGAAGGTAAGCGGCATCTGCGGTGACGAACGTACGTGTGTGTGTGTGTGTGTGTGTGTGTGTGTGTGTGGGGAAGAATGTCAATCATAGAGCGGCAGATGATCGGATGGGTCGGGGTTGATGGTCTCGTGAAAATCACAGGCCTCTCGCTGCTGTTTCTGTGTGTTTGGAAAGTGGAGGAGGGGGAAAGCGAGAGAGCAGAGCCAGACACACTGGAAGAAAGAGAGGAAAAAAACGAGGGAGGAGGAGAGAAAATGGGAAACCTGACTCCTGTCTGGAGGATCCTGCAGTTCAGTGTGTGTGTGTGCGTGTGCGTGTGCGTGTGTGTGTGTGCGTGTGTGTGTGTGTGTGTGTGTGTGTGGAGAGTTTGCATCTGCAGCTTTTTAGTTGATATAAGGTTTTTAAGATATTAGTATAATTTTAAACACGGTCTTTGTTATTTTTTTAGGAACTTTTAACATGTTCTGGTGAATTATTATTATTATTTATTTATTTATTTTTTTTTATTATTATTATTATTTTATTTTATATTATTATTATTATTATTATTATTTTATTATTGTTGTTATTATTTTTTTATTATTATTATTATTATTATTATTTTATTTTATTTTATTTATTATTATTATTTTATTATTATTATAATTATATTATTATTTTTTAATTATTATTATTTTATTATTATTATTATAATTATTTAAAAACATACAAAATTATATTTAAAAAAATTATAATAAATTACATTCGTTTTCTTTTTAGCTCACTCCCTTGTTTAATCTGGGGGTCGCCACAGCGGTGTGAACCGCCAACTTATCCAGCATATGTTTTACACAGTGGATGCATGCATGATTCCAAATATCATTCACACTCATACACTACAGACAATTTACTTCATCAGTTCCCCTATAGTGCATCAGTTTTACATAGCAGATGCCCTTCCAGCAGCAACGCAGTACTGGGAAACACCCATACATACTCATTCACACTCATACACTAGGGCCAGTGTAGTTGATTAGTTCCCCTATAGCGCATGTGTTTGGACTGTGGGGGAAACCGGAGCACCCGGAGGAAACCCACACCAACACGGGGAGAACATGCAGACTCCACACAGAAACACACACTGACCCAGCCGAGACTCGAACCAGAGACCTTCTTGCTGTGAGGCCACAGTGCTAACCACTGTGCCACCATAAGCCCCCTAAATTACAATTAGAAGTATATAAATAAATAAATGCATGTACATACACTAGGGCTGCATAATAAATCGTTTCAGCATCGATATCGCAGTGTGCGTCCGCAGTAGACACATCGCAAGATATGCAGTGTTGAGTTGGGATTGTAGACGACCAGAAACCAAAACACATGAGATTTGTGTAGACTTGAACGTTAATCATCTGCATATGTTTTTAAGAGAGCGTTTTAGGAGAGTTAAAATAGTTTATTAGCGCATGAGAGAAACATTTTGTCGAATTATACAGGATGAAGACTATGCCATGTTAATTTAGGCCTACGTTTGATTATTGAACTTCTGTAGCTGAATTCTGTAAGACTCTACACAGACAATCATAAAGCTCTGTTTATTTCACTTTAGTATTTGCTCTATTGTGTTTATTTATGATTGTAGTTTGTTTATTATATTTGTGTAATAAATTACATAAAAATTATTTATATTTCACTGCCCAACAAAACTATCAATCTAAATGAATGACTGAGCTAGTGAAATTGTATTTCATTCATTTTCTTTTCAGCTTAGTCCCTTTATTAATCTGGTATCACCACAGTGGAATGAACTGCCAACTTATCCAGCATATGTTTTACACAGCAGATGCATGCATGATTCCAAATATCATTCACACTCATGCACTATGTCCAGTTTAGTTCATCAGTTCCCCAATAGCGCATGTGTTTGGACTGAAACCGGAGCACCCGGAGGAAACTCACACCAACACGGGGAGAACATGCAGACTCCACACAGAAACACCAACTGACCCAGCCGAGGCTCGAACCAGAGACCTTCTTACTGTGAGGCGATTGTGCTACCCACTGCGCCACTATGATGCTCAAAATTGTATTTATATCGCAATATATATCTCTCAAAAAAATAAAATATTGCAATCCTACATATTCCCAGCATCGTCCAGCCCTAACATACACACAGGTACAAAACAATGGCATGTTAATAGCAGATGATATGAGACGTTACATGGACAGAAGATTCATATTAGCTTCCGTATTTTGAGGTTTTCTTTTACCCTTGTAGATTAATTTTTCAAGTGCCAAACAATGAGACATTGTTTATAAGGAGGGCTCTTTCTGTATTTTTCAATAATGAGCTATTATAAGTTTTGCATGTAATAAACATGCCCTTGTTTAGTTGGGTTGAACCGCACTACAGTTTGGGCAGGTGTGAATGCAGCAGTCGCACTCGAGTGCGCACCAAAAGCGGACCAAAACAGCGTGCCGAGACCTACTTGAAGAGGTGGTCTCGGTACACTTTTAAACAAACCCTGGAGCGGCTCATTTGTGGTGAGAACATGCAGGGGCGCAATTCCTGGGCGTGGACAGGGGGAGCATGTCCCCCTCACTTTTTTTTTATTTAAATACCACTTTACTTCATGCTATAATTTCCCCAGTTTTATTAAAAACAAGCTTAGATTTGTCCACCTGTCAGGTTTTGGAGCATATAGGGCAGGGGACGTGTGTTTGGATATAACTCAGTTTTTTGACCACACTTTGTTATTATTTTTCATTTGTTTGCCGGAAATTACAACTGAAATAGAAATAGTTTTGAAACAAATCTTTGCGCTTAACAAACTAAATTAAACATGTAGGCTAATGGATGTCTTCAGTGGAGTGAGTACAGCACCATTTCCTTATCCACAAAAGAGAGAAAGAGAAAGAAGCCGAATGGAGGAGGCTCGTTCTTTATCCTCGCGCTGCAGATGCTCCGTTTAACTGTTTCCTTGCTAGTGAAGCGTTCAGTTTTACGCTTACAAAGGTCGCCATGTAAATAGCAAATGCACCATGGCACAATGCAACTGACTCTTAAAGGGAATGAGAGAGGAGGCTCTGATTGGTTTATTGTCAAAACTCATTAAGAGAATAAGCACAACCCTGTTAGACCATGCGCCCGGGTGCAGAGCATAGACAAACACCAACAGTGAAAGACAGATAACTACAGAAACGAAGGACCGAGACAGAGAGAACCTGCCATTAATTAGTTCTATAAAACGAAAAGAGATAAAATAGATTTACCTTTTTTCTTTTTTAGATAGCTTTTTTTTTTTACACTTTCTTATGTAAAATCCAAATTTGTTCTTTTAATCTTAAAAACAATTAAATAAATTATTTAAATTATTTCCTAAAAATTATATTCTTTCATTTGTTTTCATATTAATATTACAATGTATATGTTATGATAAATTAAGGCTTTTCTGCACACAATTGCTCAACATTGCTATACTTTTCCACACCTATCTCCAACACTCAGATTTGGTCCCCACCACCTCTCAGACCAGAATTGCACCCCTGAGAACATGATACCAACTAAAACAGACCCAACCGCAAGAAGTACTGCGCCTTTTTGGACTAATCCAGCTGCCGTAGTTCGATGTGCTGTCCCATCTTATGGGGTTTGGAGGAAAATGATTTGCTGACAGTGCTTTACCAAGTTTAAACAGAGAGAGAGAGAGGAAAACACATGACCTGATGGATCATTGGTAATATTTCCGGAAGATGACCATGTCACAGTTCAGTATTAATTCCCACCTCCTTTTGACACCTTCGCCGACTGCACCACATTAAACACTGTCCTCCAGCTGCAGCTGCGCTTCATTCTCAAGATGTAGAGCTTGTTTAAAGTGATGTACACACACTATATAGTATACTATGAGCAGGGGTACAATCAGCCAGTGCAGCGGCGTTTAGTGTCTGCCGGTTTGTTTACGTGCGGGAGCTCCACTCCTAAAAGCAGTTTATGAAATACGCTCAATTAAATATGGCCAATGAGAGATGTGGATTTTGTCACATGACTGCATTTTGGTTCTTTTCAACTGATTTGGACCAAAGCAGTCAGTGTGGTGTGAAGAGGACCCAAAACTCCAGAAACATGCTGCAATGTGTCATTCGTTGCCCTTGGTCCGGACCAAATGAACCGAACCACATATGTGAAAGCACCCTTACAGGCTTGGGTCCATTAAATTCAAATATCAGTGAAATTTAACTGGGTGTCCTAACTTTTTCAACATGACTTTGCTGTAGGTGTAAATGGATAATTATTTAGGTGTATATGACTTGACATCCTTGTTTGTTTTAATCTCCTGCAAATGATGGTGTTTTGAGTGAGAAATTAGTGTTTTCTCTAAGTCAAAAAGTCACGTAAATATAATATACCTCTAGGATCTAGGAAATCATGGACTATTTTATGCCAACTACTAACTTATACGTGTACTATTAATAGATATTTAACTATACACATAATCTAGAACAGACTATACAAGTGCTTTTACATAAGACAGAACAATATTGTGCATAAGTAGAGTGTCTGGTGCGTATGGAGAGAAGAATGTTTCTGCGGGTGGTTTGTCAAGCCCACTCACCTGTGTGAGGCACACTCAGAAATCAACAATGTTTTGAAAAAGATATGGAGTGATCCTCTGGTACTAATGTGTGAAATGTTTTGGTTAGTGTTGTTCATCCTCAGTGTCTGTTCTTCCCCCAGAGTCTCGTCCGGATTTCGATCCTCCTGGTCTTTCAGAAGCGGCGCGCTGGAACTCTAAAGAGAACCTGCTGTCGGGACCCAGCGAAAATGACCCCAATCTGTTTGTGGCGCTGTACGACTTTGTGGCGAGCGGCGACAACACTCTCAGCATCACTAAAGGTGAGAATCACCATCATTATTCTGCTGGATCTTTCACAAACCCACTGTTAAAATGTGTATTATCCCAAGCTTGTGATGGGAATAGCTGTGTTTCTGTCATAACCTCGTGGAGATGTCAGGAGTTCTGCAGAATGCAATTGAAACAGTTTTCGAAAGGTCTGCAGATAGTGATTGTTGTCCTCAATATCCTCAAATATAGATGATACTTTAGGGATTAGGGCTTTGCAATGTTGATATCGCAATGTGCGAATCTGCAATAGTCACTTCTCAGGACACCAAGCTAATTTAAGCAAATATAAGCCATTTGGACACAACAAATTATAAACATTGTTCATACAGTCATGAAAAACCTGGAGAAGTCATGGATTTTTGACATGGCATTGTCCAGGCCTGGAAAAGTTTTGGAAAAACTGAAAAACTCACAAAGTTTTGGAGAATTCATGGAAATTAGTTGAACAAATATCTGTACACTTACAAATAGGTCAGTCGTCTTTACTTCTTTTCTGTCCATGGTCAAACACATGCTCTCACGTTATTAGTGCTGTGTGAACATTATCTAAATAAATTATACATAATAAAAAGATTCATTTAAACTAATTGTTGCATGTTTTATGACATGCTGTAATAAGTTTGAAGATGCATTGTTTTTCTAATTATTTTCCACATATATTGTACGTAGACATTACATGAAACATTAGGTCAGGAAAATTTACTTGAAAGTCATGGAAAAGTCATTGAATTTTAGTAGTAAAAATGTGTATGAACCCTGTAAAAAGTTCACCAAAGATTAATTGTTTAAATATTTATACACTGTAGACTGTAGAGTGTTCATTTACATTGGATTATTGAATTTCTGTTCCTCAACCATGAAGTGCTGTTTTCTCCTTGTTCTGTTGTGTTCATCTGTGCTTTCATTTATTTTATTTTGGGTGTGTATATATATATAGAAACATTTGCTCATAATTTTGTACATTTAATGCTGATGCATTGCAGTAAAAAAACATCCTAATTGTCAGCGCCAATGGCCTAGTGGTTATTACTTCGACACGTGGCGCCGGGGTGCTGGGTCCTTTGCTGATCCTTCCCCTATCTCTTCTTCTCACACTTTCCTGTCTGTCAATCTCCAATGTCCTATTAATAAAGGTGAAAACCCCTAAAAAATAATTATAATAAAAAATAAATAAATAAAAAATATCATCCTAATCACTGTAAAATCATGAAGTTTTTCCTGAATAGTCATCTTGTGGAATTATGCTCATATCGTAATGTGAATCGGAGAAAAATTTAATATTGAAATGTCAGTTTTTCCAATATCTGCTGTAGGGAGATACCTGCAACCCTCGCCACAGCAGCAACCCACTCGCGACACACACACCGAGGCCCTGTTTACACTAATACAGCTTAGTTTTAAAACAGCACTTCAGAACGAAAACGGTCCACATCCACACTGACGTTTTTATCTAGCATTTCTGAACAGCCCTCCATCCACACTATACCAGATATATACCACTGAAAACACATTAGACATCATACAATGCCAAATTGGTCAACATCGCCCAACCCTATCGTGCAGCTTTACTTAATATGCAAAATTCTGAAATAAAGTCATGATTTAATATATGAAACTTTTGATATTTTAATGGCGTATAAAAAAATGCATAAATGCTCAATTGGCTAGTGAATGTGAATTTAGGTGAAGTTGAATTATAAACTAGTTTGGAGAATTCAATGTATGATCCATCAATCAGACGATTCCTGAGCCACTATAAACACCCTGAGCCCCACATCACAGCCATCTTCATTTAAAGAATCCCCCCTTCCACCCCTACTTCTCCCCCTTTCCTAGATGGGTGGCACGGTGGCTCAGTGGTTAGCACTGTTGCCTCACAGCAAGAACGTCACTGGTTCTAGTCCTTACCAAGCCAGCTGACGTTTCTGTGTGGAGTTTACACGTTCTCCCCGT
>CAIGQQ010033701.1:8254315-8270070 GCA_903798035.1 Danio albolineatus
CCTCTATCTTCTGACCTTTGACCCCTGTCCTCTATCTTCCGACTTTTAACCTCTGTCCTCTATCTTCTGACCTTTGACCTCTGCCCTCTATCTTCTGACCTTTGACCCCTGTCCTTTATCTTCTGAACTTTGACCCCTGTCCTCCTCTATCTTCTGAACTTTGACCTCTGTCCTCTATCTTTCGACCTGTCCTCTGTCTACTGACTGCTGTCTTCTGAAGTTGGTCATGTGACCTCTATCTGCTGACCTCTGACCTTTGACCTCTGTGCCTTAGGTCGCGTGGCTCGTGCTGGCCGAGGAGGAACAGCGTTCAGTCTGGTGTGTCCTGATGAAGTGCCTTACCTGTATGACCTGCACCTGTTTCTGGGTCGACCCATGCAGCTCGCACACCCTGAACACACACAAGGTAACACACACACACACACACACACACACGCACACAGTGTCTGCCCTGTGCTCATGATGACTCTGCTTTATTCTCCTGCTGTGTGTGTGTGTGTGTAGAGGCAGACGGTGTGTTCGGCCGTGTTCCTCAGAGCGTTCTGGATGATGAGGAGTGTCAGCTGATCACGGCGCATCAGAACTCTCTGGAGCTGCAGAATCTCAGACGCGTGTCAGAAAACGCCTACAAGCAGTACCTGAAGTCCAGACCCGTCCCGTCTGCGGAGTCCATCAAGCGCAGCAGGAACACCCCGCTCACCGACATGGCTGTACACCCGCTGCTGGGTCAGTGTGTGTGTGTGTGTGTGTGTGTGTCTATTTTTGGGTGTGTGACAATGCTTGTGTTTGTGTCCACATGTTAATCTCTCTGTTGTGTGTGTGTGTGTGTGTGTGTGTGCGTGCGCAGGCTGTGGGCTGGAGCAGACGGAGCTGGATCGGCTGCTGATGGTCGACTCCATCAAGGGCTACAAGGCCAAATCTGTACGTCTACACACACACACACCTGTTGTTTTCAGAGTGTAATAGAGCATGTTTCCTCAGATGTGTGTTTCTGCGCGCGTGTGTGTCCTCAGACTATTTTTGAGATCAACTCCAGCAACAAGACGAGCGCCAGCGAGGTGATGCGTGCCAAGCGCTCCCGGGACTGCCAACGGGTGGAGAAGTTCAGCAGGGCGAGGGCGGAGCTGAGGGCGGAGCCAGGGGCGGGGCTGAGGGTGGAGCCACCGGTGTACAGAGAGACACAGGAGGAGGACGAGGAGCAGGAGGAGCTGCAGGTGAGCCAACGCATTCACACACACACCTATTCAGACACACACACACACACACACGCGAATATACAGACAGACACACACACACCAGTAGTAGTGTTGTTCTCTGAGCTCTGTGTTTGTGAGCTCTGCGTGTGTGTGTGTTTGTCTGAGCTGTGTGTGTGTGTGCAGACGGTGTTCTCTGAGGTGGTTGGAGGAAAGAGACGGAGGCCGGATGCGGAGCCGCACACACACAAGAGCAAGAAGAGCAGAGCGGCGGGCCGAGACCAGGAGTTCTACATCCCATACAGACCCAAAGACTTCAACTCAGAGCGCGGGTACTGTGTGTGTGTGTGTGTGTGTGTGTGTGTGTGTGTGTGTGTCACTGACAGTGTAGAGTCTCCATCACTATACTGGGCGTTAGGCTCAGTGTGTGCATTGTGTGTTGTTGATGTGTGTGTATTGTGTGTTAATGGTGTGTGTTAGTATGTGTGTAGGCTTAGTGTGTGAATTGTACGTTAATGCTCAGTGTGTGTTGTCAATGGTGTGTGTGTCTGTGTGTTTGTGTAGGCTCAGTGTGTGAATTGTGTTGTTAGCGCTGAGTTTGTGGTGTGTGTGAATTGTGCGTTAATGCTCAGTGTGTGTTGTTGGTGTGTGTGTTTGTGTGTGTAAGGATCGTGTGTTGTTAATCCTGTGTGTGTGTGAAGGCTCAGTGTGTGCAGTTTGTTGTTAATGCTTCGTGTGTGTTAATGGTCTGTGTGTGTGTAGACGCAGTGTGTGAATAGTGTTAATGCTCAGTGTGTTAACGATGTGTGTGGCTTTGTGTCTTTATGTAGGCTCGGTGTGTGAATTGTGTTAATGCTCAGTTTGTGCTGTTATTGGTGTTTGTTTGTGTGTGTGTTATCTGTGTGTGTCTTGTAGGGCTCTTTGTGTGTATGTGTGTTTGTGTAGGCTCAGTGTGTTGTTAATGCTCAGTCTGTGCTGTTAATGGTGTTTGTGTGTTTGTGTGTGTGTGTTATCGGTGTGTGTGTCTGGTAGTGCTCAATTGTGTTGTTTGTGCTGTTGATGGTGTTTGTGTGTTTGTGTGTGTGTGTGTGTGTTATCGGTGTGTGTGTGTCTGGTAGTGCTCAGTGTGTTAATGCACTTTGTGTATGTGTGTATGTTGTGTATGTTATTACTGGTGTTTGTGTTAGTGGTGTGTGTGTTTGTGTGTAGGCTCAATGTGTGAATTGTGTGTTAATGCTCAGTGTGTGTGTGTGTGTGTGTGTGTGTAGGCTCAGTCTGGACTCTGGCGCGGGCTCGTTCGAGCAGCAGGCCTCCTCTGCAGTTCTGGATCTGATTGGAGACGAGAGCAGCACATTAAACCAGCACAAGAGCCTGATGAAGTGGTGAGTGTGTGTGTGAGTGTGTGTGTGAATATCTGTGTGTGTGAGATTGTGTTTCTGACCGCACACACGTGTGTGTTGGCCGCAGGGACCGCAAGAGGAAGCGTTTCGTCCGCGACACCGGCAAAGAGGACAAACACAAGAAGATCAGGACGGAGAGCGGACAACTGCTCAGAGGACACAACAAGAAGAAGAAGAGCTTGTATCCTTTACACTACACACACACACAACATTATATTATCATTATCATTATTATACCATACACTAGACAACACACACTAACACACACTATTACAACACATCACACAACGCACGCACACTAATAAACACATCACAAAACACACAACCTATTATAACACATCACATAACAAAACCACACTACACACTATTATAACACATCACACGATACACACACACACTATCATCACACAACACAGACACACTCTATTACAACCCATCACACACACACTACACGAGCATGTGTGTGTGTATCTGCCTGTGCTGTTGTGTTCTTGACGGCGCTGCAGTTATGAAGAGTGGAAGAAGAAGTATAAGGTGGAGGGCGGAGCTTCAGACTCTGATGGAGAAGGGGGAGGAGCTCAGAGGGGGCGGAGCTCTGCAGGTACATCAGTCTTCACACTGTTTTGTATCCATGTTTGTGTGTGTCTTTTATCTGTACAGTATTTAAACACTGTAAACCTATTGAATGTCCCCACAGTTCACAAAAACAAACGTGTGTTGTGTGTTCAGGTCGGCGGGGTCGTGGTCGCGGTCGCTCTGCAGCAGGCTCCCATGGTCCACCGGTGCAGGGCGGTTCAGGCGTCCGCTCTGAGCTGAAGAACCGGCAGCAGATCCTGAAGCAGCGCAAGAGGAAAGCCAAGCAGCAGTTCCTGCAGAGCGGAGGCATGAAGAAGCTCAGAAACAAAGGAAAGCAGCGCCTCCGAGACGTCATGAAGTCCGGCTTCGGCCGCGGGACAGTCAAGAAGGGCAAGATGAGGAAGAAGCTTTAAGAGAATCCAACACGTGTGTGTGTGTGTGTGTGTGTGTGCGTGTGCGTGTGCGCGTGCGCGTGTGCGTGTGTGTGTGTGGGAGAGAGAGAGAATAATATGGAGATTAATGAGCGTTTGTCATCTCTGCGTCTGCATTAAAGATGTGTGGTGTTTACACCAGTGCCAGAACATTATTACCACAGTAAATCATTTCCAGCACTGGTTTTCATTCATTCATTCATTTTCTTGTCGGCTTAGTCCCTTTATTAATCTGGGGTCGCCACAGCGGAATGAACCGCCAACTTATCCAGCATTTGTTTTACGCAGCGGATGCCCTTCCAGCCGCAACCCATCTCTGGGAAACATCCATACATTCTCATACACTACGGACAATTTAGCTCACCCAATTCACCTGTACCACATGTGTTTGGACTGTGGGGGAAACCGGAGCACCCGGAGGAAACCCACACCAACACGGGGAGAACATGCAAACTCCACACAGAAATGCCAACTGACCCAGCCGAGACTCGAACCAGAGACCTTCTTGCTGTGAGGTGAATGTGCTACTCACTACGCCACCGTGGTGCCCCACTGGTTTTAATAAATGCAGAAAACATGAGGGTTGGCTGTACTGGTGGAAGTGAAACACACAACATCACACACACCTGGAAACTGATGTGATGTAACGAGTGTGAAGTTCTGTCCAGTCACCGTAACCGCTTCTGCTGATGATACACAGGGCGACTTCTGGAGCATCACTCCTGGGAAAGGGCAACAGATATTGTGTGTGTGTCCCATTGGCCTAAGTAATTGCCCTGTGTCTCACCTCACTGTCCGTTGATGACATGTTTTGCTCAATACGTGTCCTTGTGTATCCTCAGCAGTGTAGTCGGGGCTATACACACACGCACGTATACTCGGTATGCTTACTTTTCTCCAAGAGCTGTTTGGGTATTACTGCTTCTGAGGATCAGTAATTGCGTATACCCTATGCTGATTAGTCTTCCCTCATTTACGTATATTTACGTCCCCTTTAACTGTATAGCAAATGTTTTTGTTAACTTGCATCTTTGTGTAACTTGTGCCATTCTCTGACCCCTGCCGACTGCAGCAGCTCTGAGAGTTTTTTAAAGGTGACGAAAAGTCAACTGAATGAGGTCTCACTGAAACATTCAGGTGAAATTATACAGCATGGAGGAGAGTGCTTTGCTTTTGTTTTCCTGATTTTTTCATTTTTTTTTATTTTAAAAACGTGCTGTTTATGTTAACAACATACAAATAACTTGAAACATGATTGTTTTTGTTCAGTATTAAAATAAATATATTTTAAGTCCCTATAGAGTTAAACAGTTGGGTTTAACACAGCTTAATATATTCAGCCAATCTCAGTTTTTTTAACTATTAGCCTCGTGCTTTAAATGAACAAATTAGTTTAAATCTTTTTTTTTAAATGAATAGTTCACGTCAAAAATAAAAATTGTCATCGTTTACTTAACCTCAACTTGTTCCTCAACTGGTTTGTCTTTTTTTTCACACAAAGGAAGATATTTTGAAGAAAGCTGAAAACCTGTAACCATTGACTTCCATAGTATTTGTTTTTCCTCAGTGGAAGTCAATAGTTACAGGTAACTGATGTTAAATATTGCTAATGAATCAAAGAAGCATTCACTTTCGTTGTTTCTTTGCCTACTTTTATTTAATGTTTGAGTTGAGTGGGTAATAGTACATCACCTTTATTTTTTAGGACACTACTGATCCTCAGCCTTATTCATGAGATACTTTCTGACTATCTGAGGTTTAGTTCACCTGAAGGACCCTGGGGAAATGGATTCATTGAATTAATGTGTTAACAAGTGGATTATTTGCAGGCTTTACTGCTCAAAATAACTAAAATAAATGAAAGATGATAATAAATTTGCTCATAATGGTCGAAACTCGCCTTTGTGTTATTTAGACTCTCAGAACTGGACTGATCCGGCGTCCATTAAAGAGAGAGCTTCAACTTTACTGTCCCGCACATAAACACCCAGCATATAAGCCGTAATTTGATGAAAAATGATAATAATATGTGTTATAATGCGAAGTATAGCTTTATAACTGCACATACCGGTTGAAAAAAATCGAAATAAGGGTTTAAGATGCAGATGACCGTAAAACGCGTCATAACCGTGGAATCTGCAGCACGCATGCGCCACAGGTGCGATCGGTCAGACGCGGATCAGGAGAAACGAGCTTGTTTATAAACGAGAAATGATGAGAGAAACACTACAGTTCACTTAATATTGTGTTATAACTCAACCACGACCAACCGAACCGGACACCTCGGACGTTAAGCACTAACTTTACCGTCTGGAGTTTCAGAATCTTTAATATTCCCGAAAATCAGCCATTAAACCCTCAGAAACCCCTCAGGAGTGTTTGTGAACAGCCGCAGATCACCTGAAGAGGTAAGAGAAGATGATTAACATCTGTTAGAACGACAACAAAAATACATATATATTTTAATCACTTAATTTAGATTTCATTCACAACTCTATGATGACTTTATTAGGATAAACCCGTAACGTTACTGAAATCTTATATGTGGTCATATACTCACTGGCCACTTTATTAGGTACCCCTTACTAGTACTGGGTTTGACCTGAACTCAGAACTGCTTGAATCCTCTGTGGCAGAGATTCAACAAGCTCCTGGAAATATTCCTCAGAGATTTTGCTCCATATTGTCATGATAGCATCACGCAGTTGCTACAGATTTGTCGGCTGCACATCCATGATGCCAATCTCCCGTTCCACCACATCCCAAAGCTGCTCTATTGGATTGAGCTCTGGTGACTGTGGAGGCCATTTGGATACAGTGAACTCATTGTCATGTTCAAGAAACCAGTCTGAGCTGATTCCCGCTTTATGACATGGAGCGTTCTCCTGCTGGAAGTAGCCATCAGAAGATGGGGACACTGTGGTCATAAAGGGATGGACATGGTCAGCAGCGATACTCAGGTAGGCTGTGGCGTCCACACGATACTCAATCGGTACTAATGGACCCAAAGAAAATATGCCCTACACCATGACACCACCACCACCAGCCTGAACTGGCAGGATGATCCATGCTTTCATGTTGTTGAGGCCAAATTCTGCCCCGACCACCCGAATGTGTTGTGGGTTCAGAGATGCTCTTCTGCAGACCTCGGTTGTAACGAGTGCTTATTTGAGTTACTGTTGCCTTTCTATCAGCTGGAACCAGTCTGGCCATTCTCCTCTGACCTCTGGCATCAACAAGGCATCTGCGCCCACAGAACTGCCCACAGCTGGAGATTTCCTCTTGTTCGGACCATTCTCTGTAAACCATAGAGATGGTTGTGCGTGAAAATCCCAGTAGATCAGCAGTTTCTGAAATACTCAATGCAGTGAGCTGCTGCCGTGTGATTGGCTGATTAGAATTTTGCGTTAACGAGCAGTTGGACAGGTGTACCTAATAAAGTGGCCAGTAAGCGTAAATAAACATAACATTATAGCTAAGCTATATGTAGATGTCCATTTTTGCAATGTTATGTATATATTATGCATAACTTACACAT
This sequence comes from Danio albolineatus, assembly GCA_903798035.1. NCBI lineage: Eukaryota > Metazoa > Chordata > Actinopteri > Cypriniformes > Danionidae > Danio > Danio albolineatus. The sequence goes on from CAIGQQ010033701.1 coordinate 8,261,454, forward strand.
GAAAGTAAGAACTTGTCATATGTAATTTGCATGTATTACATTTCTATATAAGACATTTAGTTGGTTAAGAGAGCTGCAAAAACCCCTTTGTAAACACACCAGCATGACTGATTGTGTGCTTTGTGTAATTGTATGACAGGACCGTTTATAAATGTGACTGAAGGATGGAGCTGATCTTCAAATGAGTGAGTAAAGGTGTTCTTCTGAATGGGGCCCTCCATTCATACAGCTGCTGTTTTTGTCTGGAAATGGCTTGTTTACGAGTGGTGTGCAAAAGTCTTTGCCCTCTACCAATTTCTTATTTTTTATAAATGGCTTTTTCATTTTCTATACTGTTAGATTTCAGGTATTTTCTCATTTGTTTTTTAATTTGTTTGGACTTTTGAGGATCTTTTAGTCTACTTCGCTTCATCATGCTGCTCCCATTTAAGCGATTTCTTGATCATGAACAGGTGTGTTTATCTATACAAGAAACATGTTGGAGACATGGTAATTCATATTTAAATAATGCTAATGACATACTAATTTTACTAGAAACATGCAATAACATGCTAATTCACACTACAAACATGTTAGCAAACAAAAAATGGTTAACAATGTTGTGAAAATGTGTTTGCCCACTTACTGATTTATTTATTTTCATTTTACAAATGTCTTTATAAACTGTCAGATCTCAGTTATTGTGTTTCTCATTTGTTTTTTTAAATGTGTTTGGATCTCAGCAGGGTTTTTTTTTTTTGAGGATCTTTTGGTCTACTTGGCTTTGTTGGGCAGCTCCTATATAAGTGATTTCTCGATTGTGAACAGGTGTGCTAGAGAAGTTTAACTCGGGTATGAGAAACTGGAGTTGTGTGTTAACACAGGGGGCAAAGACTTTTTCACAAGGTTGAAAAGTGCTGATGTTCTTGCGGCTGACTGACTGCACTGCATTTGAGATTCTCCGTCAGATGCTTAACTTATAGAGAGAAAATCAGCGAATCACAAAACCTGACTCACCAGTGTCTGCAGTGGTGCCTTTACTGGTATTTACAGCTTTATTTGTCACCGGTACTGGCCATGGGCTCTGCTTGTTTGTGAACTGTGGATTTACTCATTTCATTCAAAGCTACTTACAAGACAAATACCAGAAGCTCTTCGTATGGTCAGAGTGTTGCAGTATATCATTAATGTAATGGAAGTGCGGAGCTCAAGCAGAACTGCACAGTGTTCTAAGAGGTGTTGGCTGCTTATAAGGTGTCTGGTGCATACTGAGAGAATAATCATATTTCACAGCTTTAGCAGTTGATCAATGCTGACAACATGCTAATCCATGTTAGAAACATGCTAACAACATAATGCATATTGAACTTTTTAGAAAACATGCCAATTCATACTAAATTTATTCTACCAGCATGCTAATTCACTCAAAACATGTTAATTCATACTAGAAACATGCTAACTCATACAAGAAACATGCTAACAACAAGGTAATGTTAGCAAATATGCTAATTAATGCTAAGTGTATGCTAGGAACATGCTTATTTACACTAAACGTGTAAATTCATACTAGAAACATGCCAACAACTTAATTCATACTGAAAACATGTTAGCAAACATGTTAATTCCTACAAAATTTATTCTAATAAGATTTTAATCTATACTAGAAGCATAACAACATGCTAATCTATATTTAGCATGTCAATCCATAGAAACATGTTAGTGAACATGCTATTTATACAAAGTTTATTCTAATTTACACTTAACATGCATACTTAATGCATACTGGAAACATGCTGAGAACATACTAATCCATACTAGAAACAAGGTAACAACATGCTAATCCATACTAGAAACATGGTAAAAACATAGTAATCTATACTAGAAACATGTTAGCGAACATGCTAATTCATACTTGATTTATGTTAAGAACATGCTAATGTATATTAAAACATTAATTCATACTGGAAACATATTACCAACATGCTAATGCATACAGGAAACAAGTTAACATGCTAACGCATACTGGAAACAGCAGTATTCTAATGTATACAGTGAACATGTTAGCAAACATGCTAATTCATACTAAATGTATGCAAAGAACATGCTAATTCACTCAAAAAGCATGCAGATTCATACTAGAAACATGCTAACAAAATGCTAGCCCATACTGAAAACATGCTAATGCATACAGAAAACATGTTAAAAATATGATAATGCATACTGGAAACATGTTGACAACATGCTATTCCATACTAGAAACATGTTAGTAAACATGCTAATTCATACTAAAATCACGTTAAGAACATGTTCATTTACTCTAAAACATGTTGATTCATACTAGCAACATGCTAATGTATACTGGAAACATTCTAGCAAAATGTTTATTCATACTAGAAACATGCTAACAACATGCTAATCCATACTGGAAACGTAAGCAATATGTTAATGCACACTGGAAACATGCTGAGTACATGCTATTGCATACTAGAAAAATGGTAACAACATGCTAATTCATACTAGAAACAAGTTAGTGAACATAGAAATCCATACTAGAAACATGTTAACGAACATGCTAATTCATATTAAATTTATTTTAACAAGATGCTAATTTACACTAAAAACATGCTAATTCATGCTGTAAATATGCTGACAACATGTTAATTCATACTAGAAACATGCTAACAGCATGCTAATCCATACTGGAAACATGCTGGCAACATGCTAATACATACTGGAAACATGGTAAAAACATGCTAATTCATACTAGAAACATGTTAGCGAACTTGCTAATCAATTCTAGAAACATGGTAACAAGTTAATTCACATTAAAAACATATTAGCGAACATGCTAATTCATGTTAAATTTATTCTAAGAAGATTCACAATAATTATTACACAATAAAACATACTAATCTATACTAGAAACATGATAACAACATGTTAATTCATACTAGAAAACATGTTAGCGAACATGCTAATCCATACTAGAAACATGGTAACAACATGCTAATGAAAACTAGAAACGTTAGTGCCCATGCTATTCCATACTAGAAACATGATAACAACATGTTAATTCATACTAGAAACATGATAACAACATGTTAATTCATACTAGAAACATGTAGTTAACATGCTAATTTATTTTAAATATATTTTTACAAGATGCTAATTCACACTAAAGCCATGCTAATCCATACTAGAAACATGGTAACAACATGCTAATTCATACTAGAAACATGTTAGTGAACATGCTATTCATACTTTTTCAATTCAATTTGTGCTAAGAACATGCTAATTCACACTTAACAACGTCCTAATCCATACTGGAAACATGCTAATTACACTAATTTATGCTTGTAAGCCAAGTCTGTCTGTTTCACACTAATCAAACTGCTTGATCAGGCGTCCTCCAGCCACTTTTTGCCTTCCAGCTTTAGTATCTAGTTTTATTCATTTACTGTTTTGCATTCTTCAATGCTCTGGTTTGCTTCATCCAGCAGTAAATCACGGCCGTTCACTTTCTGAAGTCGCACTGATGCTGCGTTCTTTCTTTTCTCTGAGCTAATACAAAACATGTGTGGGATATAACATTTAAAACATTAGATTGCCTGCATGCTTGTGTCACTCCTCAACATCCCGACTGTACAGAGCGCTCGTCCTCAAGGTAAATCAGCAGTGTGTGTCCATCTGTGGCTGGATTCCCACAGGAATGTTCCTCCTTCAAGAGCTCCAGCATGTGAACTATTAAAACCTGTCTGATAGCAGATAGTGTGGAGAGAGCCGCTCTTCAGCCGCCCAGTCAGACGCTCTGAAATGAAGAGGATGGAGCCGGTTATCAGCGTTCCCAGCGCATGTCCACCGTCCACTTATCAACACGGCCATTATTAGACTGTCAGTCAATGTCAGTCACGGTCGATCGTGTTTCCAGACGGCACACGACCACTGCGGCTCTCACACTATATCATTTCAGCATATATAACCAGCCTGATCTCACGAGAAAACGTAAGTATTTTATGTTTTGGCAGTTTAGTGGCTAATTTGTATGAATTCGTACGAAAATGTACGATTTAAAAAAGGAGGCGTGGCACCTAACCCCACCCCTAAACACAACCGTCATTGGGTGATGAGCAAATCGTACTGAATTGTACTAATTACATCGTACAAATTCATACGAATTAGCCACTAGATAAAAAGTTACGAATTGCCGTGAGATAGCGTTGATATAACGCAATTTCACAATGGGCAAGGCAAGTGTGTTTATATAGCACATTTCATACACAATGGTAGCTCAAAGTGCTTTACATGAATGAGAAGAAAAGAGACAAGACAATAAGTGAAGCTTATTTATAAACCAATTTGGAGAGGATCATGTGTTTATGATTGATCACAGCTGGTGCTGCATTATACAGTGTATGATCCACCAATCAGACAATTCTAAAGCCACTATAAACACCCTGAGCTCCATATCACAGCCATCTTCATTTCACCTTCCACCCCTACTCCTCCCAGATGGGTGGCACGGTGGCCCAGTGGTTAGCACTGTTGCCTCACAGCAAGAACGTCACTGGTTCTAGTCCTCACCAAGCCAGCTGACGTTTCTGTGTGGAGTTTACACGTTCTCCCCGTGCTCGCGTGTGTTTCCCCCGGGTTCCCCGGTTTCCTCCCACCGTCCACAAACATGCAGCTTAAGTTAATGGACTAATCCACATCAGCACCATAGACATGCTCCTATTAAGTAGTTATCTCTGAAGAGCGATCACTATCTGTTCATCAGCTACTACAGCAGGGGAGTTCTCCAGATCTACCTGAGCTCAAACTCCCCTCTCGCCCTGCAGACGGGAGGGAGCCCTGGGCTCGAGGATCTTATGAGCTCAGGGCTCTCTCCCGGGACAGCACGCCATACACGCTTCATAATCAATCATCAGCTGAGGGGAACTCTTGAAAATGATTAAAAGCACAGCTAAACTGATGTGTGTTCAGTCCTGATGTGAATGTGCCTAATGTTGGAGCACATCTGATCATCTCTGGAAGCTGATTCCAGCAGCAGGGGGCGCTGTTAGTAGCTGAAGGCTGATTCACCCTGCTCTGACTGAATTCTTGGAGATTCTAGTTTATATGATCCTAAAGATCTGAGTGATCTTGTATTCAGTGAGCATATCTGTAATGTGTTGAGCTCCTATGCCATTTAGTGATTTATAGACCAGTAATAATACTGTAAACTCTATTCTGAGTGTTACTGGGAGCCAGTGTAGAGACCTGAGGACAGGTGTGATGTGCTCTGATGTTCTGCTTCTGGTCAGAATCCTGGCCGCAGCGTTCTGGATGAGCTGGAACTACTGTCTTGACTGTGTGTTTGGGAAGGCCCATGAGGAGGTCGTTACAGTAATCCACCCTGCTGCTGATAAAAGCATCAACACGTTTCTCTAAGTCTTCACTGGTAACAAAGCATCTGACTCCTGCAGTGTGTTTGAGATGATAGTATGCTGATTTACTGACTGCTCTGACATGACTACTGAAACTCAGACCTGACTGCGGAGTCACACCAAGATTCTTGACCTTATTGTTTTAGTCACATCACAGGATCTGCAGTGTTGAGTTGGGATTACAGCTTATAAGATGTAAACTGCATCTCTGCTGGCGCTAGAGCGTGTAGTGAAGTTTCAACTCAGAATAACACACTAATAATGTTCTCTAACTCTCTGAAACTGACCATTTTAGGCTGTGTTTTAGTGACTGTCACTTTAAATTCAAACCTATTTTGCACTTATTGTGTTTATCTTTGCTTGTAATTTGAGTATTATATTTTATGCAGATGTACTGCTTTTGTGAAGTAATCTTAATTAGTCTAAAATTACGAATTCTAGATCATAGAAATAGAGCTCCTCTTGTCAAATTATATGCATGTCACAATATAAATATTGCAGATAAACTAAACATTGCATCATTGGGCCTCATTTATCACAATAATGTAAAGAATGTGGGCAGAAAAACACTGAAGTGAACTCATTGAGGGATCAAGTCTCCTGTCTGCTCTCAGCTTGTTTATGCAAATATAGCAAGTTTGTGTTCTAGGGTCACAATAATGATGCTTTAAAAATCATGCATGATTATTTAGACAAGCAAAAAATGTTGTCTTATTTGCAGAAATGATGAGTCAAAATTAAGTATGTTTTTACTCAAAAGAAGCTAAATAATGTGTATAGCAAATGAATCTTATTTTTCCCTTTGACCTAAGATTATTTTGCTTTCATATTATGTATTTCGATTGGTTTAATGTGGCCTTGATGAATGATATACATGTTTGTCTGTGCATTTTTCTGTGAAATTTATTTGATTTGTTTTAGAGCAATTCCATGCCGTGCTACACAAATACTCAAAAATGTCTCGGTCAATGTTTTCAAACTATTAAATTTGATTTACCAAAGTCACACAAATGGAAATTTCACATCCATAACAGAAAAGTGTCACATCCATAACAAAGCTATTTCTTCATATCTGCAAAAATGTAAATTAAATTAAAATCAATCATGTTTTTTTCTGTAGAGAGCCGACTCTTATCCTTTAGATGAGCATTATTTCTCTTGGATTGTGCAGTTTAATCCACAGAATTTCTACAAAGTATGTTGTATACTGAAAACACGCAGACCTTTTGTGTCGCATCCATAACGCATGTTTATTTTACTCATTTAAAGTATAAAAATAGTTCCCATAATTCCGTGAATAGTTGTTTTGGAAAATGTAAACATGATTCAATATAATATGCTAACATATACCTTATCTGTGCATTTGTTTTGTGTTTTTACTGCAAATGTCGCATCCATAACGCTGGAATTGCTCATTAACATCTTAGTTTTTGGTCTTTAAGAAAATCCTCAGTGCTGCTGTTAATCATCTGAGTTTGCCTGCTGTGTGTGATCTGACCAGGAGATGGCGCTGTATAGCAAAGAACTGCAGTATATTCAGTCAGCTCGGTGTGCGTGCGTGCGTGTGTCTGACCCCTGGATATTGAGTTTTGTTAGTTAAAAAAACACTAATATTTCTAATAATATAATAATATCAGCACACACACACATGTGGACCTGCACGCTGATCTCAAATCTGTGTCTGAATATAATGCACAACTCCTGATCCTCAATGCTTCTCACATTCATGCCATATGAGAATTAATGTAGTTATGAGATTGTAATTTAGAAGTAAAATAGAAGTGTAATTTACTTAGAACACATAATTATAATTTTTGAGAGCTTTGACTTTGAACCGAAACCACATCAGCTCATTCTATCACATCCATCTGATTTTTGAGGAGGATCACACAATCACACAATGATGATGATAATAATAATAATAATAACAATAACAATAACAACAACAAAACACAACCCAAATGAACATTAACATCCTCAAGACAACAAAACACAAACATTGAACCCATAATAAAGCATCAAGATTATCAGATAATGAACCAGACGCACACATCCGAGAATCCAGTCACGACATAATCAATAACATCTCCAGAACAACATGTACAGTCCACAGTTGCATATAACAGTAACACGAGTCTCATCATTTGCGTGTGTTTCTCCCTGATGATGTGATTATGGCGTTCCACACACACTGATCTCCCATTGATCGCTGGAGTTCTGGATCTCTGCTGCCACCTGTCCGGAGCGAGACCTGCTGCAGTCTTCAGTCATAAATCCTGCTGCACCCTATTAGACGGCAGGAGTGAATGTGAAGGCCAGGCTCAGTTTCAGCATGTGTGCCTCGTCTGTGGGCTCTCGGCACGCCAGGGGCTTTCTCAGACTCCAGGCTCGGCTTTTATAACCTGCATCACTGATTCATTGCATTGCATGCACTCACTCGCTGTGATGTGGCCGCGCGCTCGCTTCAAACCTCCAGTGTTTCTGTGGGCCGCACAGCTGGAGTTTGACCGTCCAGAGAGACCGACATGCAGAACACAGAGCAAACTGAAGAGCAGACCTGCAAACCTCATTCAGACTTCTGGAAAACGTCATTTTAACACCGCTAGAGTGATAAATCTGATACGGCTATTCTACAGTTGCTATGGTAACACAACAACTGTAGCATTTAATCTGCTGTGGTGATTCTACAGTTGCTACGGTAACACAGCAACTGTAGCAATTAATCTGTTGTGGTGATTCTACAGTAGCTATGGTAACAGCGACAGCAATTAATCTGCTGTGATTCTACAGTTGCTGTGGTAACACAACTATAGCAGTTGATCTGTTGTGGTGGTTCTACAGTTGCTATGGTAACACAGCGACAGCGACTAATCTGCTGTGGTGATTCTAGTTGCTATAGTAACAACAACTAGCAATTGATGTTGTGGTGATTCTAGTTGCTATAGTAACAACAACTAGCAATTGATATGTTGTGGTGATTCTACAGTTGCTATGGTAACACAGCGACAGCAGTTAATCTGCTGTGATTCTACAGTTGCTATGGTAACACAACTTTAGCAATCAATCTGTTGTTGTGATTCTACAGTTACTATGGTAACAGAACTATAGCAAGTAATCTGTTGTAGTGGTTCTACAGTTACTATGGTAACACAACTATAGCAGTTGATCTGTTGTGGTGATTCTACAGTTGCTATGGTAACAGCGACAGCAACTAG
>CAIGQQ010033701.1:8363917-8376422 GCA_903798035.1 Danio albolineatus
CCCCCAAACATTACCCAAATGCCTCAACCCAACATTTGGGTAGAAAACAATAACCCCAGATTTTTTAGTGTGCACTATGGAAGTCAGTGCGACTTCAGCTTTCTTCTGAATATCTTCTATGGTGTTCATGATAAAAAGGGGAAAGCCTTAAAATGTGGTTGTAAGCAGTAAACGGTGAGTATTTAATGATTTTTTGGGGGTGATCTATCTCTTTAAGTCTAAAAATAACCCGCTAATGATGTTCCTCTAAGTTATATATGTGTGTATGTTTGTGTTTGAGTGTGTGGAGGACACTTTGCTCTTGTACTTTGCCCTGTGGCCGCTGGGTGGCGCCAGCTTTGGCTTTATCAGCAGCAGGACTCAGACGCTCCGTCGCCGCCGTGTAATAAACACGACTCTGATAACGAAGGCGCCAGGTGAGCAATAGAAAGAGCAATTGCGATAGTTTACCTGGTGTTTACCACTGTTCTTCAGCGCCAATGCCGTTACTTATTAACCGTACTTTATACAAATAAAGATATAGTGTTGATAAACTCTGACTCGAGGCTGCGCGGAGCGGACAGTCAAGTTATTTTACATTCTTTCAGGTTCACATAAACATGCGAGAAAGGCCTCATAAAGGTTTCTTAATGTACAGGAGAGACTTCACTAATATGCTTTCGCTTTTTTGGACTTAAGAACGAGCAGAATTAGGGGACAATACACCCCTGATATTAATATTCTGTCATTATTTACTCATATCCCAACTGCTCCACACATGGTGAAGTTAATATTGATAAATAATATGACGAACACTTAATGAATGATCATTGACGTCTGTGGTTTTTATGTGTGAATGCGGATACAGGTTTCCAACATTGTCCTTTGTGTTGAACAGTAAATAAAAGCGTTTGATTGCTGAGAACAGCTCTGCTTTCAGGGGTAGCGTCGGTCAATATTGGTTTGAATACTTTAATATCATTTAATTGTTGGTACGTGTCCACTTAATTAAACTCACAAATCATTTAAAATAGTTTACATCTATTTAAAGCAGATTTTAGAGCACGTGTACGTGTTTAAAAGTGCTTTGTCATCAGATAATGACAGAAATTAAGCACGCTGGAGTCCGCACATACTGGGAACAGAATGGAAAATCTTGATTTCTCTTCGCCTTTTCTGAATCTTTTATTTACTGCTGAGCCTTTTTGTTTCATTTGTATATTTTTTGGCATAAAAATAGTCATAGTCACAAAAACAATTTACACACACACACACACACACACACACACACACACACACACACACACGCATTTTTAGTTGCTGGTAAAGAAGAGTGTCATGGAAAAAATGGTGTTAACGTCTTTAATTTGTTTGAACCAAAGCACTTAAACACACAACAGTTAATGAAAACGATGGCACATTATTTTTTCCGCTAGACAAACTAGCACTGTGGTGTTACGGGTGAGTCTGGAGGACGCAATCAACAAGGAAAATGCTCACAAACTATCTTACATTTATGTCAACAATAAATTAAGTTCCTTCAAACAAACAAACAAATAAACAATGAACCTCAGGTATATTTACAGGCAATATTCTTATGAAATAATTACATAAATATGTTATATATATCGCTATTTACATTTTATTATAACCATATGATCCATTGTCGATCCATATGATCCCTTTTATCTCGAAGCTGGACTTTATAAACAATTTTAGTACCGCGTCATGTATCATAAAGATGATCAAATAATCATTACTCAGTGGTCTTTGGACAGAGATTAAAACAAAATATTTGTTGGACTAGACTGCCTTTCTTAATTTAAGAATTAAATAAAAAGCAATATATATATTCTAAGTAGAGACTGAAAGAAGTACTTTTACTCGAAGGTCACATTGTAAAATATTATTAAAATGATGAGTCCTGTTTACGTCTGATGAGGGTGCAGAGAACGTGTCTCTGGAAACTTTAATGTGTTCACACATCCGATAAAGTGGTATCAGCTGAAGTAAGAACCTATAGAGTGCATATTAAATTAAATTACCGTCGCCCTGACGTAAAACACACAGAAGAGCAGCTTCAGACAGACTCTCGCCAAACTGTTCAATACTTCAATGGTGTTCAAATATAGTTGGAGGAAATCAAAGATGCAGTTTTAGTTTAAGGGTGAGTTCACACAAACATGACCATGTACTCAACATAGCTCCTCATCAACCCCGTACGAGTGTCTTTCTTCACATAATCAGACACAGAAGGAGATCTTTCAGAAAGCTGAACAGTTGACTTCCATAGAAGGAGAAGAAGCATGTTTCAGCTTTCTTCAAACTATCTACATTTAATATCTTGGATGACAGGAACAAGAGACTCGTACAGGTTTGAAAGGGGTGAGCGGAGAGTAAATGATGAGTGATGATGAGTTTGGAGTGAACTGCGCCTTTAACCAAATATCATCTGACGTGTTTGTTTTTATTTGATTTATTTTTACCAAAGTGCATTCTGGGTCTGTTTTTCCTCCGTGCTGTAAACGGTTGTATAATGTCGTGTATTTCCGCGCCAGTGTATTCTTGGTCGCCGGTCTACGGGGAAACACTGCGGGCTCGGTCCGGCTTGGGCTCCAGTCCGCTCACCAGGCGCTGGATGCTCTGCAGCTCGGAGCTCGAATCTTTTTCGGTGCAGGTTTTCGGTGACAGTGAAACAGAACCGGAAGAGCGGCTGGTGACCTCGGAGTCCAGAGCAGCGGAAGCGGGACTGGTGTTCATCCCGTCGCACTTCACCTCGAGCCCGCTACTCGCCATGGGCTGCATCGCCGTCGTGAGCAAAGTGCTGTCGGGGACACTCGGTAACGAGTACGGGCTGTACCGCAACCGGGGTCGCACCGCGCTCAGAAACGGATGCCGGTGCACCGAGGAGGAGGCGGCGGATGAAGCAGCTGCAGCGGCGGCCATATACGTGTAGGGGTACGGGAACAGACCCCCGAACGGAGACATAGCCAGACCCTACAGATAGATAGATAGATAGATAGATAGATAGATAGATAGATAGATAGATAGATAGATAGATAGATAGATAGATAGATAGATAGATAGATAGATAGACAGATAGATAGGCAATTATTAATTATAATAAAAAACTTCAGTGAGTTTCAAAAAAAAAAAATTCTACATTTACAAATAAATTCTGGGCTCTTGTAACCTAAACCTAAATCTAAAACGCTGAATAAATTGTGGGCAAACCCCAACAATTGGGTCAAACAGATTAATTTAAGTTCAATATTTAAATGTCAATAAGAATCTACCTAACTTTTGGTTTTGTGTATATTTGACCCAACACTGGCTGTCAACAACCCAACATTTTTTTTATTTCAGAATTGTATATATAAATTGATTTCACATAGTCTACATAATGGTGTAGTTTTAATTTTATTTTATTTTAGAGATCAAAGGTATGTTGAAAATAAAATAAGAATATTCCCTCTTCATTTGTTTTATCCCACTCTTTCGTTTTCTCGTCAATTTATATTCTCTCATTCTCTTGACACGAACACAATGGCTGGTTTATATTATATACATAATTAAAGTGAAAAGGTGAAACTGATTATTATTATTAAAGATCAATTTCTACCTGAGTTAACCTGCAATTTGTTGTTGAAAATTAAATTAGTTTGACATTTTTAATTAAATAAATTATGCAATGCCTTTAATGCTCTTTTAGGTGCTGTGTTCATCCAAGAAAAACTCATTTTTCTTTTCTCTTTTAATTCTACGTCAAATTAATTGCGAAGTATTGCTGTGGGCACACATCCGTCAAGCGCAGCTTTATTACTGATCTCCAGCAACAGTTGTCAGTTGCTCTATATTTGCTGACAATTTATGGACTGTACAACAAAGACTATTAAAATCACCAAGATATGCCACACCTCATTTTTTCTGCCACAACACCTAAATATAACGACCACGTCGCTAAATAACACTATAAAAAGCGGGGTTGTATTAACCCAACGTTGGGTCACATATTGAGTAACCCAACTTTTTTTAATTTAAATGAAAGACAGAGATCGTTCATATCTGACCCAAGTTTCAGTTTGGCTGAACGTAAGAGGTTTCCAAAAGACGCATACAAATAAACGCAGGATTTTTCGCAGTGATGTCATGAAATAATCTGTTGTGTTCCCCTCAGAAACTCTCACAGTGCCGTTCTGGAAACTAGTTTTAAGTCAGAATATTATTGCAATACCCGTAAGTGAAATATAAAGACTTTTAAATGAATCGTCGATGCTAATAAATAAATGATTATTTTCAGTAGACTACAGCATCGATGACATGACTTTCACTGCCTTGCATTAATATTAATGGTCTTACCTGAGACGCCAGCATGTGCTGCTGCAGATGAAACGGCATCGGGGCCCCGGTGAGGCTCTGGGAGGGCGAGGGCAGGCTGGACCCGTCCAATGAGCCGACCCCTCCGGAGGACACCGCGGCCAGTATGGGGCCCATCCCTGCGGCCATGTTGGAGAAAGCGCCTCCCATGTTAAACTGGCTGGGGTGGAGGAGGAACGGATGGGCACCACCCAAGTGATTGAAAAACTGCTGCCCGGCCAAACCCGGCGGAAATCCGAAATTGTGCAAGTGGTTTTGATTTAAGTGCGCTGCGCCATCTGTTTGGACAGTCAATGGCATGTAATTTTCCTTGCTCACTGTCCGGCAGTCGTCTGTACTCTTGGCCGGTTCTCTGGCCGGACTCTTGAGCTCCTCTCCGGAGCGGGTGGTGCTGGAGATGAGGGTGATGGGGCTCCGAGAGTCAGCGCGGACCTTCTCACTCCTGCGGCCCGAAGAAGAGTCGCTCTCGCCGAACACACTCTTGCCCAACCCCGCGTCCTGGTCCTTGGAGTCCTCGGTGGTGGTGGAGATTTTGCTGGAGTCTGGCCCTTCTTTCGCGTTCGCGTCTTTGTCTTCGTCATCGCTCTCTTCATCGCTGTCACAGAAATCTGTCAACACAGATCGGGAAAGTTGTAAGAGCATTCATTGTTTAATCATGCGAATCTAACCGAAAGGTTACACCAGACACATGTGTCACTTTTTATAAACACCAGCAGCGAGATGCATATCGCTTTAAACAGCGCAGGCACAACTCAGGATGCGCACGAATTAATACTAATTTGGTGCATGGCGAACTCAGCAGTTCAGCTGAGAGATTAGGACTTGCTGCAGCACATTTCACATAGCATCTAGACGCACGTAAGAAACTAATAATCGCGTTCTTAAATTAGCAGTTACTTGTTTGAGTCTCACAGCCAGAATTAATCACACAGCTACTTTTGTTCTCGCATTTCCAAGGACATTCTCTAGGAAAAAAATGTCGATTTTGATTTAGGAGACAATGCAGACGGCTTGTGTCTGTCGTACCTTTTAAATGATTGTGTCCAGCAGTGGAGACCGCAGGAGATGAAGCCTGGCGAAAACACTTGAAGGACGCCTGCTCGCCTGAGGAATCGTCTGACGTCCCGTTTTCTTTTTTCTGCTGCTCCTCATATGAACGCATCGATTGCAGAGCCAGCTGCTTCCTGTATCACACACATTTCCAAGACAGGCCATTGAGAAAAGAAATTGCCTCTGTAAGCAAACCTGGAATTGTATTACAGACGACTACAGACGAATGAGTTCACCGTCTCTTCTTATGTTTTACGACGAAAATGCATGATTAAACTATTAAAACCAACACTGTTCACTGTTAAATGAGCGCAGTTTTACCTTTTCTCGCGTCTCCCGTTTCCAGTGTCACGAAATCCTTTTGCAAAGGGATTGTGGTCAATTTTCAGTTGTGTGATCTAAAAAGCAATGACGTTTCAACAAAACATGAACATTTATTGACATCATTCTGTTAAATGTACATTAGTTTGAAGCAACATTCACAATCCACTGCAGAAGGCAAGATCTTTGTGATTAGTTTGAAATGTTATCTTTTAATGAGCTGTTCTGTATGCATATAGCATTGCCTGCACGTAGTAACTTGCCTACTTTTTACTTTCTCAGAGGCAACTTCACAGGAAACAAAGAGAGCATTTCCAGCTCATAAAGATTGGCAAGCTTTTATATTATCTACAAGCCCTCAACACGACTTCACAGTTTCCTCCTCGTCGTTTAATGGTGTCACTGTATAATATTGTTCAGTTGTTTTCTAATAAACACACACATTAATTTTGGAGTCTCCTTTTTTGTTCTTTCTGAACCTCCCTCTATGAGCAGTCCTCCCTTCCTTCCTCCCTCTTCTCATTCTTTCAAACACACACACACACACACACACACACACACACACACACACACACACACACACACACACACACACACGTTTCTACTAAATGTTGAATTTCTGCGGCTGCGATTTTGTGTTTTTCTGTCTATGCAAGTTTCTGCAGT
Organism: Danio albolineatus; assembly: GCA_903798035.1. NCBI lineage: Eukaryota > Metazoa > Chordata > Actinopteri > Cypriniformes > Danionidae > Danio > Danio albolineatus. The sequence continues at coordinate 8,370,311 of CAIGQQ010033701.1, forward strand.
GATGTAGGCCTCACACTGGTGCATTTAACAACACGCAGGCTTATATTTGATGCAAATGCACTGCAATAAAACAGTAAGACTGCATTAAGGCTACTCTTCTGGCTTCTAAACATTTACAACGAGTATTTAGCGATATGCACTGCAGTCATTTTAAACACAGAGACGTTTGTTTAGACCAACCTTGTCGTTCTGGTAGGCTGTGACAGCAATGAAGTCAGTCTCGGGGAACACGTAGGTTCTGAACGTGCTGTAGGGGAGTTTTAGTATGTCGTTGGCTCTCACGATGTGAAATCTTGGCTGGTATTTGTGCATGGAGTTTAGTATCGTCTGAAACACAAATTAGAGGTTTCATTAAATGTTCTTGATTTTTAAATAACATGTTATGGTGCAATCTGTATTTATAGGTCATACATTTTGTTTAGTAGGTTGAAACTTGCATTTTTTCTCATTTACACATTATTTTCCTGCTCATGCACATGCATATACTTAGTTAAAATATAATTCAAATTCCTAGTATAATACAGTAATCGTCCAATGATTCAAATTCTTTTTGCAGAAATTAGACAACACCGAGTGTTTTCGATAAATACAATTAAAGTGTTTCTGCAGAAAGATTACACCATAATACTAGCTTCTAATACTCACAACAATAATAATGCTAATGCTAATGCATTTGTATGAGTTGATGACTGTAACTTACGAATCCATGCTTGTCGGAGATGTTATTTGTCAGTTTAAGTTTGTGAAAATTGACGACTTTAGACATCCATTGCTCGCCAGTGGCCGGACTGTCGGGGTGAATGTACATCCGCTTTGGCATTTCGGGGTCAGCCTTTCCTGCCACCATCCAGCGAGAGTTGTGAAATTTATACCTGCAGTCATCAGCGGCAACGATATCCATCAACAGAATATATTTGGCCTTTTTGTCCAAGCCCGTGCATCTGACTTTAAACGGAGGGAACATTCGCCTACAGAAGAGACCAGAGATAAAGGAGCAGGGTTATATTTCTGCATCTCTGCACAGCGAGGGTATTTATACTGTTATTTTACAGAGAATCTGAACTGAAGCATTGCATGCAGACGTGATTTAGTCGTGTGCACGTGCTCGTGTAGGCCCAGATATTGGGTTGAACATGTGAAATGCCCCAAAATTTAAATATAGTAAATCATATAATAGTAAATTATATTACTATAATAGTAAATCAGTTTACTGTTATAAAAGCAGGGTAATTCGACAACTCAAATCTCGCAAGATTGCATATACACTGTGAAACCCAACAACTGGGTTAAAAGTGCATTTTTAAAATGACACTGAAAATCGATTTTAACTCAACATTATGACACAACCCAGCATTTTAAGAGCGTGTATATTATATGGATAATTTGTTCAAAGTCTGCTGAGTTGTTCGTTTATTTAGGATTTTAAGCAACGCGTATTTATTTACATGCAATTATTAAAAGTGTTACGATGGCAGAATTTTCGATTGAGACATTTATGTGCCTAGTTACTAAACATTTACACAATAAACATCTCCCGAAAGGAACAGAAATAAACTCTTAATCTCTTAAACTCTTAGTCATTGCTCGTCCACACGAGAGTTCAATCTTTCGGTTCAAGCCGACGCAGCAGGCGCTGGAAACTAAAATCTCGGCTTCTGTTTGTCTTCATTAAATTCAAAGCACTGAATAATTTCATTTACCTTCCTGATTTGGTGATGACCATCTCGGTGCCGCGCTTGTGAAAAAGCTCCCAGAGTTCCTTGGCTTCGAGGTGAACTTTCGGATCGTCTTCGACCTCCTCCTCGGGCTCCAGTGTCTTCAGAGGCCGGAGATGCGCGGCTTGATGTCCCAGCGAGGAGAAGTGCAGGCCGGTCTCCGCGGCGCCCATCAGCTGCTCCATGATGGGTTTGCCCAGCGCCCCGGGCAGCGACAGCGAGCCGTTGGGTGGCAGTGCCAGGGCCGGGAAGAAAGGCGGCTGGTGACCCAGCATCGCACTCATGGCAAACTCCGGACCCCGGTGAGGTAAAAACGGGTGATATGCCATACTGGATGCCTGAATAACTGGATCTCTCATCGGGAAGTCCAGATTGCAGATGTGCGGGGTTCCTTAAATCGATCGTCTGGATGTAGAGTCGCTAAAATCTGCGCTTCTCCTAACTCTGAATTCCAGCAAAGTGTCGTGAGAAACGGCTATCCATTAATCGTTTTGTCATCAAACAATGAAATTAATATACACACACACATATATATATATATATATATATATAATAATAAAACTACTAAAATGAAAGACGCTGTACGTCAACTCGCGGCGTATTTACGCGTCCTTCGGCTGTCTGTGAAATAGACATTCCTTTAATAATCAGATCGTCCAGACCAAGTCCTGCCAAAGAGACGTGTTGAAATATTTCGATGCGTCTGAATAATTCCTCTGTCTTTACTTGTTGGAGGTATACACCTTCACACGCTCGCACACACACTTTCTCTCCCGTGCTTTCACGCACACACACATTTCAGCAGAGCAGAAGCGCGTCCAGCACACGGATATTCCCAGCGCTTCTGCACTCCATGGGCTTCGGCGGTGTGGATGTGTTGCGTGTTTCGAGCCGCAGCTCTCTGTTGATTGGCCCTTTGACGCTTTCGGACCAATTGTGTGGCTCCGTAGGCGTGGTTTTAACAGGTCGGGTGGAGGGGAAAGACTTCAGACTTATAAAGAGGTGTTTGAGAACTCTATTGCTGCCGCGAAACAGCGCTGCTTCGCTCTCTGTTGTGTGAATATGTCAACATCATTAGGACACGCATCTGTCGGTCTGCGGGACCCAGAGAAGCTGAACTTCCAGGTCTCGTGCGCACAGCGTCACTGTTGGCCTCTTTTCGCGCACAGCAGATCAAATATCGCGCTCTTCTACCTGAGAAACGCGACGGGACACGGACGCACGCGTCGAAATTAGCGACGCAAATTACTAATCTGAGGATCTTCCAGTCTGGCGTTATTTGGGAAATAATGAGTAGTTCAAACTATTTCAGAATTATTTTATCCAATATTACTTTAACAATATTATTCATCCGTTTCGTTTTACCTTGAAGACTTTTTTCTCTTTGAGGTGAGCCAAAAATTGGACCCAGTCGATACGCTTGACCCATATGCACCGCACCCGCCGCCAGCGAGATTTAATTAAAACACACTGCAGTTTTATACGTGTCGCATTATCACTTCATATTCATGATCCCTTTTCATTCGCATTACACATCCCTCCCCTGACTCAATTTCAGGAGAAAATAATAAGTCCCTGATGTGAGTTTCACTGCTGAACAAATAACCAGAGGATGGACAACAGTTTGTTTTTTTAAATTAGTAAATCAAACACCCTCCGCAAAACTCACCCTTTATAATGTTTCCTTCAGTCACTTTTTATTTTAAATAAAATAAGCGAAGCTAAACTTTAACGCTGACATTCACACTAAACTGAACTGAAAGCGTTTTAATTTAACATCTAAAATATTATGATTGTTTTTTTACTCTGATTTGGCAGTTTGCACTGTACAAAGAGAACTATAAAGCGAAATATAGATTAATTTAGTTGAATATAACTCTGAAAAGGCTAGGGTTAACCCAATTTTGGGTGAAATATAGACAAAACTAACCACCCGGTCAGATTTTTTAATTAAATTTATAGAAGCAAATGTAACCCAATGCCTCTGTTTGTTCATATTTCACCCAAATTGCGTTAAAACAACCCAGCGTTTATAGAGTGAGGAATAATGCCCTAAAATGCCAGTTTTTACATTTCAGATGAGCAAACTCAGTCATCAGCTCTGCGTGTGATTCGGGATTTTCACGAAATATCTTTATTTTAATAATGTTGGAGAAATATATCAGCAGATTATGAGCACATGATGCTCTTTTCACTTGTTTTCACTCCATTATCAGCGCGTTGCTCAACGGTGTGTTTGGAAATGCCGCACTGTTGTGTTGATATGGATGTTGATCTGACGCTGGTCGGTGTGTTTGTCACTGGCGCCCGACACAAACACTGCCTTCATTCACACGTAAACAACACACACAGACATCTGAGTTAAACAGTGCCTGAAACTGACTCAATTATCGAGTCAGCACAGAAGCATTTATCACCCGTCATCAGATGGACAAACACCGCCGTCGCTGCCGTGGCCTGTCTCATGGCTATAACACGCATAAGCTCAATTTTCTTCCATATTGTTTCCACTAAAATTAGTACAGTGAACAGTGTCGAAGATTAATGAAAGATACTTCAATATTTCACACATTTTTAGCATAAAATATTTTATTTTTGATTGTGTTCATACAGTCAAAAGAGCGATGTTTATATCCTGCTGTCGTCTTTAGCAGTTATATCCTATTTCTCCCCTCATATATCGGTTCTTATAACCCATAAACGCAATTAAAGATGATACTTTGTGAATAGTAAACATCCCAACAGAGAGATAATTCCTTCAGGGATATTTAACTTCATTTATCTGACATTTAAACAGTCGCTGTTTGTCTTTCAGTGGATTTATCAAGTTGATGGGAATATAATCGCTGGTTATGTAGTCTACGCAGGACCCATGCGGCTCGAGGATCTCAAGAAAATAAGTAGCAAGAAAAACCAATTATATGGGTCAAAACCAAAAATTCCAATTTAAATTGTATTTAAAAAAATGTCATATTTGACCCAACGCCGTATTAAAGCAACCCAGCATCTTTTTAGAGTGGATGTTTGATAATGCTTTAAGCTTATTAGTTAAACAGGATTAATAGACGACGCCAAACACAGAATCCACTCAATCATCTTTTAATCTCCGTCCTGAATGCGGTCTGTATTCAACTCAATCAAACTTTCTACCATTTGCACAATATTCATGTTTTAAAGCACTGAGATGGAAAAGCTCCACGGTCAGTCAGCAGAAACAGATCCTGCAGTAGCTCCATAATACGGTTTCCCTAAATCTGGCAGGAATGTTCATACCAGGCAGGCAAATCCTCTGCATTCTTCTGAGGTGTTCAGCAGTTTCCCTCCTGACCGAGCTTTCACACACACGTCTGAGTTCATTGGCACACAAATGTGTTTCTTCAGAACTGCACTGCAGTAAAGCATATTTCATTCAGGAACAGAGTCTACACTGAAGTCATTCTGCTTTCTCCTCCAAGTGCACACACACACACACACACACACACACCATTCATGCCGTACTCCAGAGCACTCCTGCTGTGAATCCTGACATTGATTTTTGACATGCAGATTAAAACGTAAAACACACACACTTTTCTGATTGTTAAAACTAATATAAAATGGACTTAACAAGATTTTTTTAATACAACGTAATAGTTTTAAGTTCAATCCACTTAAATATGTTACTTTAACTTAATCGATTTGTGTTGGGACAACATGCAAACAAACATTAAAGCAAAAAGCATAAGCTAGTGGCCTCATTTCATCATGTTTAACATCATTTTAGTCTTAAATGTATTTAAAATGCTGATGTTATTTAAAGAAATGCAGACTGTAGACATAAACCGGGTCACAGGCGCTGTGTTAGTTACTAACATGAACACACAGCGAACAATAATACAGTATTTCTTCATGATTGTTCATATAATTGTTAGATTGATGTTAGTTGATGTTAACAGTGCATTAACCGCAGTTATCAAGCATGCATGAGTGTTTTAATAATGCATTGGTAAATACTGAACTCATTAATGCTGTACATGTTACTAATGAAACCCTATTATAAAGCGTGATCACACTTTAAGAAATGCTGGGTTATTTAATCTCAGAATGGGTAAAATATGGACAAAACCAAACATTGGGTTAAATTTGCTTCTAAAGATGTAATTAAAAAAAATAACCCAGCAGTTGGTTTAGTCTGTATTACACCCAGACTTTGGGATGAAGTAACCCAGCATATTTAGAGTTCACAATCCAGAATGAATATAAGAGAATGAGCTTAATAAAGCATGCAGTGAACTCTGTGCCACAGCCGCACGTCCAGACTTTCCAGTATTTTATTTTATTTGTGCATGTGCCAAAACTTTATTTTAAATAACACACACACACACACACACACACACACACACACACACACACACACA
>CAIGQQ010033701.1:8399003-8412945 GCA_903798035.1 Danio albolineatus
GGAAACACTAAGATGTCCAGAAATATTGAGAATTGAGTAAGATGAGCTTTTTATATGATAAGAAAAAATGTGCATAAACTAATTTTACCGAATGAGCTCTCCTGTGCATGTGCTTCACCAGTGTGTGTGCTGTGGTTTAGTTTCTGATCAGGTATAAGTCTGTGTGTGAGTGTGTTTGTGTCATTAATGTGGGTCTGCAGCGCTCCATGTCTCCTGGACATCTGAGATGTTGTTGTGCTGATTGTAAAAGGCATTTACCAATTGTGTTTGGTCTTGCTCTTCTGAGGCGCAGCTTATTTATTAGAGCCGAACAAACACCACAGTGGAGAATCCAGCAGTGCAGCAGATACACTCCTCTCAGTCATCTGTGTAGGAGCTGAGGAGGGCATGAGGAGCTGTGCAGCACTGATGGAGACACTGATGATGCTCTCACTCACTGATGATTCATGTTTTCTGCATAAATCTAGTTCACATCTTTAGATGGAAACACAGCTAGTGATGTGGACTGAACTGAAAGACTAACACAAGTTAACTTTCAGTCTTGTGAATAAGTGTTGACCCCCTGTTAAACTCCAAATATTCTAATCAGGACTTTAAATGATCTGATCATTGGCTGCTATTCAAATGTGAGGAACAGACCCTCAGTATATAGCATTGTTGGTCTGGGGCATCAGGTGTGTGTGAACACACTCCTCCCACCTGTAGGCAAACATACACACACAGACTTGCACACGCACATTTATACAGCAGTCATTATAGGGACTTCTCAAAGATTTTATAATGTACAAAGTAGATATTCTCTCCACCTCCCCAGTTTTACATCTTCACAATCCTTCATTCTGGCTGATTTATGAGCCCCTTTCCTCATAGAGACCAATGTCCTCATGAGGTTATAATTCACTGGTATTGCTATACTTGTGAGGACATTTGGTAAGGAATAAATGTAAACGCACACACACACACAGAGAGAGAGAGAGAGAGAAAACCCTCTAAAAGGAATTTCCTGCAATAAAATCCATTACCACACAGAGATGTTACAAGACTCTTGCCTGTCATCTGTGTGCTGCCGTAGCCGTTGACCTAAGACCTTGTATTCCTGACCTTTGACCTGTGATTCTGACCTCTCCACTTGGCCTCTGAGTTGTGGCTCCGGCGAGTACCTGCCAGGCACCTGCTCTGAGAAATGAAGCCGTGGGGAATGTGTCCCCGGAGACCCCGTCCTCAGACCCCGGCTCTGAAAGGCTCTGGAGTGGGCCCGGTAAACCAATCTGCCTAATTATCTATTGAAAGAACAGTCTTGTTCCTTTCAGAGTCATTACCCCGGTTCAATCGCTGAAGAGTAGCATGCAGGAGCAGAGGAGCGGAGAGGGAAAAACACTCCAGAGCTACGGTTGCTGATTTCCTCCAAGGTTAATTGCCTGGGAGGGACCAGATGTGAAATATAGATTGGAATAAAGGTGAAGGGGACCGGCATTGAGAACAAATTACAAATAAATGCACGATCTTAGGTGGCTCTTGTTTCCTGCGGCTTTGAAAGGAAAGGCACAGGCGTATGTCCAGATTCCCAAATCACTAAAGAGGAACAGTGCCGGAGAAAGAGCAGCTCACGTGTCCTTGGGTTACCACGTATATTTACGGCCCTTTTACCGTGCGGAAGCTTTATTTGATTTTTACTCTGACACAATGACACTGACGCTAATTTACAGCCCCGCTCCCATCAACTGCTGCTCAAATCAGACAAACCCTGCACACTTGTTGCAGGGTTCCACTTATAGAAATTACCCATTTTCTTGGTAGCGCAATCGTAGTAAGCAAGTTTTTATGTAATAAAACTATAGTAACTGTGTTTTTTTTGTGAAATTGTAGTCATTTTTAGTAAAATTGTAGTGAACATGTTTTTTTGATAAAATAATTTTTTTCCATATTGATCTATAGTAACTCCACATTAACCATGTTTTTTTGGTAGTAATATTGTAGTAAGCATGTTTTTTGGTCGTAAAAATTTAGTTAACATGTTTTTTTGATAGTAAAATGCAGTAACCATGTTTTTTTTGTCTGTATTGACTTTTGGTAACCCTAAACTAACCATGGTATTTTTGGTAGTAATTTTGCTGTAAGCATGTTTTTTGGTAGTCATGTTGTCGTAGGCATGTTTTTATGTAATAAAATGATAGTAACCATGTTTTTTTGTATTAAAATTGTAGTAACCATGTTTTTTTTTTTCACATTGACCTATGGTAACCCCAAAGTAACCATGTTTTTTTGGTAGCAATATTGTAGTAAGCATGTTTTTGGTAGTAAAAGTGTTTTTTTTTAATAGTAAAATGCAGTAACCATGTTTTTTCCCCCATATTAACCTATGGTAACCCCAAGCTAACCATGTTTTTTCTTGTTTTAATATTGTAGTAAGCATGCTTTTTTTGTAGTAAAATGGCAGTAACCATATTTTTTTCCATATGCCTAATGGTAACCCCAAACTAACAATGTTTTTTGGTAGTAATATTGTAGTATGTTTTCGGTAGTAAAAATTTAGTGATCTTTTTTTTTTTTATAGTAACATTTTTTTTTTCGGATTGAATTTTGGTAACCCCCAACTAACCAATTCAATTAAATTCATCTTTATTTGTGTAGCGCTTTTACAATGTAGATTGTGTTAAAGCATGGTATTTTTGGTAGTAATTTTGCTGTAAGCATGTTTTTTGGTAGTCATATTGTAGTAGGCATGTTTTTATGTAATAAAATTATAGTAACCGTTTTTTTTAAATTAAAATTGTAGTTTTTTTCTTCATTGACCTATGGTAACCCCAAACTAGTCATGTTGTTTTGGTAGCAATATTGTAGTAAGCATGTTTTTGGTAGTAAAAATGTAGTGAACATGTTTTTTTGATAGTAAAATGCAGTAAACCATGTTTTTTTTTCCGTATTAACCCATGGTAACCCCAAACTAACCATGTTATTCCATGTTTTAATATTGTAGTAAGCATTTTTTTGGTAGTAAAATTGTAGTTACAATGTTTCTTCCAAATTGACCTATGGTAACCCCAAACTAAACATGTTTTTTCATGTTTTAGTATTGTAGTAAGCATGTTTTTGGTAGTAAAATTGTAGTTACCATGTTTTTTTCCACATTGACCTATGGTAACCCCAAGCTAACCATGTTTTAATATTGTAGTAAGCATGTTTTTTGGTAGTAGAATTGTGGTTACCATGTTTTTTTCCACATTGACCTATGGTAACCCCAAACTAACCTTGTTTTTTTGGTAGCAATATTGTAGTAAGCATGTTTTGGTAGTAAAAATGCAGTGAACATGTTTTTTGATAGTAAAATGCAGAAACCATGTTTTTTTCCGTATTAACCTATGGTAATCCCAAACTAACCATGTTTTTTCATGTTTTAATATTGTAGTAAGCATGTTTTTTGTAGTAAAATTGTAGTTACCATGTTTTTTTTCCACATTGACCTATGGTAACCCCAAGCTAACCATGTTTTTTCATGTCTTAGTATTGTAGTAAGCATGTTTTTGGTAGTAAAATTGTAGTTACCATGTTTTTTCCACATTGACCTATGGTAACCCCAAACTAAGCATGTTTTTTCTTGTTTTAAAATTGTAGTAAGCTTGTTTTTTGGTAGTAAAATTGTATTGAACATCTTTTTTTTCTAATTAACCTGTGGTAACCACGAATTAACCATGCTTTGTAGTAGTTATATTGTAGTAAGCATGTTTGTTTTGGTGCATTAACTTCCGCTTGTACAGTTTTACTACAAATACCATGATAAAATTATTGTTGATGTTGCAAAACCATTAATAATTTGGGGTTACCACCGTCGACCATGGAAGCAACAAATGATCTATTGTTTAGCAAATCTAACCGTAGTTTTACCATGGTAATTGTAGTAAAACAGTGGTTATACAAATTCCAGTAAAGGCATCGACAAACTAAACACTACATATTTAGTTAAAAATGCTAGTTAATTTTGGTAAGGGTTGCTGTAGAGCTGAACACTGCATTGTATCTAGTCTTATCTGTTTAGATGATGCTGTTATTCCCAGATGCAGCTTAATATGTGTATTTACAGTGAGAATATTGAGATGCACACAGATATAAGGGATCATCTGAAATCAGTCATGGCATCAATTTCAGATTTCATCTGGCCGAGGACTTTCTGAACTTCCTGGTTTTCATACGCTGATCCTCCAAAATCTCTCTGCCAGCTAAAAAACCTTTAAATCATCCAGCAGCTTTGAGCACTGATGGCCAGCCTGCATGTGTGTGGAAACATCCGGAGGCCATTCGTTTTTCACCAAAGAAGCAATTTTGCAAACTGAACCTACCTGTTTGAGGTGACTGACTGCTGCCAACACACACTGCTGTTTGTTTTGGGTCAGTTTGTGCTTTTGACACCAAAGATAGAGTACAATACAGTTTATACATTCATTTCCTTTGGCTTAGTCCCTTATTTATCAGAGATCACCACAGTGGAATGAACCGCCAACTATTGCAGCATATGTTTAGCTTGGTTGAGTTTGAATGTAACGTGTGTGAGATTAATAACGCTGGTCTGGAAAACACCCCCAGTGTGGAAGGCTCTGAGAAACGTGCAGCATTCTCACACTTCACGCTCGCTAAGACCAACCTAAGGCTAGAAATGTCAGCGCATGACCTCTCTTACTGCTCTGTTTGTCAGCAAACGGTAAAAAACCAACAACACAAATCTGTCTGCTTGTTTGTCAGGAGCGGTGGGATTTGTCACTGCCCCAGTGTGAAACCTGTCACTAGTAATAAACTTTGGCTGCCGGACAAAGCCTGTGTTTCCAAGTGTGTGTCGAGCGCAACACCCTTCCTGGCACCAGCGTCTGAAGGCCAGAACACAATGCCACGGTTCCTGAGGCTCGGCTGGGGCTGAAACGCTTTAGAAAGCATTAGTCTCAGAGATCAGGACGTCACGGCGAGCACCGCCTACGGGTCTTTAGCTAAACGTCTGGTGCACGGCACACTTTTCTGGAAACACTTCTGCAGAGCGTCAGTCATCCTCTGATTGGTTTCATACATTTCAGGAGTCGAGTGTGCAGCGCAGCTCATCTGCGTCTCTCCAGCGCCTCTGCAGTGTAGATGGTGTCTCAGCAGCTGAACACAGGAGCTCTAGTGGACTGAAGCTGTGTCAGTCCAGTGTTCAGAAGCTCAGTTCAGTTCAGTGTGGGTTAATCTCCACTACTGAGAGTCCAAACACTGAAGAGCAGATCCATCCATGCAGCTCCACACGGCCCAAACCAAGCAGACCAGCGGAACAAACTTCACCGATTGACCAAAGTGAAGGAGAGAAACCTGCAGAGCTCAGTGGAGCAGCCCGTAATCTAGCAGACATCTTTATGATCGTGTCTGGAAACACGTCTAAAAGCTGCGATGTTCATATTGATGACTGTGCATGAGTAAATATATATATATACTTTCTGAGACAGTGATGAAGCAGTGCTTTACTGTCTGCACAGCCGTCTGTGATGATGAGCATCATTAATCTGGCTTAAACACTGGATTATTGACAGTCTACAATACTCACTGCATTAATGCTCCAACACATGATGTCCACAAGCACGCAGCTATGCTGATACACAGCAAAAATTCTGGCATTAAATACACAGTGTGATCTTTTTGGTGTTGATCAGTGTTAAAATGGGAGTACATTTCAATCCACGAGTGTGAAAAAGCGTATATTTAAGAGGTTTTTCTGTGTCAAACTTTTACCCCAATATGCAGTGTGTTTCCCACTAGTGATGGGAAGATCAGTTTTTTTACTCAAACTGGTTCTTTCGAACAAACAGTGATCAAACCAGTATGTTTTATGGGTCTTGATTATATAAAAAGTTATAAGATAACTTATAAATAAATATTCTCATCAGAAACAGTAAATGCACTCTATATACACATGAACTCTGTGAGTAATGTACACATTTAATATATTAACACTTTGAAGGGTACACTCCAGTTTGATGTCAGAATAAACTCTAACTGTGTTCAAATGAACTCTGTGAGTGATGTACAAATGTACACTCAAGCAGTGTTAAGTTAAACTCAAATTGAGTTAAATGTACTCAGATGTTTTGGCTGTGTATTCTTATTATTTTAAATTAGCAATGAAAACCTTCAGATATTCTGTCATTTGGGTCATATAGATGAGAGAAAGAGCCTTGCTCTTACAGAATAGAAACTCATCTCAGTCTGGGTGATCGTCATGTAGGAAAGCGACAGCAGAGTAATGACTGAATCTCACATCACTGATCGTGACTGTAGTCTAATAACAGGCTCTTTTAGTAAAGCTGCTGGAATATTGCTATACAGATGAAGTAGAACTGAACTGAACCTGGTGTCCACTCATGCCCTAATAACCCTCAGTGGGCCGCGTCTCTGATGGCTCTTGGTTTGTCACAGATGGAGCTGTGCACTGTCCGGCCGGAGCTCAACTCAATCCTCTTCCACTTCAACAGTTGCGTCGAGTCTTTCTGAACTGTATCTGAGTAAACTCTGAGATGATTTGAGGTTTATTAACGGCGTGTATCTGGCAGGGCCGGTGCAGTGTGAGTGATGACACCCGCAGCTCTGTAATTCCCCAACACATCTGTTTCTGATTGTTAACATGAAGAAACAGACCACCGGTCCCTGTGGAGTCCGACTCAACCCGTCTCAGGTTACCAGCGGCCAGAAGCACACAGTCACAGTCAGTCCGCTGTATTCTTCCGCTTCATGTACTGTGGTCATGCATTAGCAGAGTTTCCTCTCCGTTCTGGCCTGAGATGCTGTGTGATAGCGGATCTTTCTGAAGACACTGTCTTGAGTGGACTTTGGTGTTGCAGTGTGGCCGGTGAAAGCACAGGCTTGGTAAAGGATGAAGCTTGAACACACAGGAGCTGTGTAAACACTTCTCAAATGTTTGTTGACGATACGATTATTAGATTATCAGACATACTTGCATGCGTGGATCTTCTGGATGACTGTGGTGATGGAGCTGTGTGTTTAGATTGCATTGCACTGATCTGAAATAACCTGAGCTGAACTACAACAGTGACATTCACACTAAACTGAGCTGAATCAGACAGAGCACTGGGCTTATCCCTGCTGTAATGCTGTTTATTTAGGAGTAGTGTAGAGCGTTTGTGGAAGAATAACACTGTAAGGAAAGCTGCGCTTGAAGCATGAGTGTAATTTGTTTTATCTGGCAGTGAATATAAGCCTTTACTCGCGGCAGCTGTAAATCCAGACCTCTGCTTTAACACCGGCAGGATCCTTCCGCTGGCTTACAGCTGGTTTAACCATGATATTAAGCTTTCCCTCCATTTTGACTGTTATTCTTAGAGTAATTGGCTAGCGTCTGCACTAGTATCAATCTGATTGGATGATGACTCTGTTGGTGCTTGAGAACTTCTGCAAGGGAGGCAAGGCGACTTGATGAACCCGGACAGACTGTTCCTCATATTCATTTCATGTGGTTTACAAAACCAGAGAACATTTGTTTTTGAGTGTAGTTGGTTCATTTGAAACACCTCAGGCTGAGTGTGCAGGCGTACCCCCGCACACACTCCTGGAGCTGGTGAACCAGAGGTGTGTACGGCTGCATGTGGTGTTTAAAGCGAACGCTACGGGCCGGTGTGACGCCGTTCCTCTTCACGCTACCAGCTGACCGCTTACCTCCGTGTGGACGGCTTTCCCACTGTTACCAGTTTGTCCAGTGGCTCGCCGCATACGGCGGACAGGAGTGGATGGTGACGACGGGGTTGGAGTCCGCTGAAGAACGCTTCCAGAAAGCAGGTAAGACAAACACAGAAGCCCAACAATAAATAAAGAAGGAAATAACAGGGGGAGAATGTGCTAACATCTGGAAACGTGCTAAACATCAGGCAAGGGCTTCTCTGTTACTGGACTGCTCTTGAAAACACTGTGGGTTGGGTTTAGGGAAGGAGCAGGGTGGGGGGATCGCTCAGTCGCTCAGTGGACAGCGCCCTCTGGTGGAGTTACGTGAGAACAGCAGGTGTGAATGACACTCGCCAGAGAAATCTGAGATCTGTAAAAGTGTACACAGCGCCCTCTGGTGGATTCACCAACACAAACACTGCAGAGAAACACACCTCCTGGCCGGATCTGAGTTCTGCAGAGATAGACAGGGCTGCCCAATCACAGCCTGGGTTGAGTTTAGAAGCTGTCTGTGGATATATTCCTCATGAGTGTGAAGCAGGTATTGGCTAAGATTCCCAACCCAGGCTCATTCTCAAAGCATAGTGCTAAGTACATTTCTGAAGGTCGCGAAATTACGTCTGGGAGGTACATATGTTTGCACTTTTTGTTTTCACGAATCCACCAGAGGGCGCTGTGTTCTCTTTTTCAGATCTAAAAATGTTTCTTGCGAGTGCCGTTCGTGCCTGCTGTTCTCATGTAAACCCACCAGAGGCCGCTGTCGGCTGACTATTTGACTGACTGACCGACCAATCGACTGACCCACCCTCCTCCTTCCCTATACCCAACCAAAATTTTATCGATTGACCCTCTTCCTTCCCTAAACCCAACCCACAGTGTTTTCAAGAGCAGTCCAGTAACAGAGAAGCCCTCGCCTGATGTTTAGCACGTTTCCAGATGTTAGCACATTCTCCCCCTGTTATTTCCTTCTTTATTTATTGTTGGGCTTCTGTGTTTGTCTTACCTGCTTTCTGGAAGCGTTCTTCAGCGGACTCCAACCCCGTCGTCACCATCCACTCCTGTCTGCGTCTCCAATCCTCCGCCGTATGCGGCGAGCCACTGGACAAACTGGTAACAGTGGGAAAGCCGTCCACACGGAGGTAAGCGGTCAGCTGGTAGCGTGAAGAGGAACTTTAAACACCACATGCAGCCGTACACACCTCTGACCACATAATGTGCTGTCTCCAGAAACGTACACCGGACTACGCTTTCAGAATGAGCCTGTGTTGAAGATTCCAGTGTGTTTGTCGACCCTACAGAAGAAACTGTCCTGAACACACGTCAGGAACTATGAAGAATACTCACTCTACATCAATCTCTGAGTGGCTCCTGAACTAGTAGGCGGGGCTTAATTCACCATATCGATGTTACTCTTTTCAGATCTGCACGAGTGACACGTCTGGTGTTCTCTGTGGCATTTGGTGGAGATCAGCCTGGCTCTGCACACACACTGAGGTCTTCGTCTCGCTGTGTGACGTCTTTATCTTCCTGGACATGATGAATGTAATCTGGAGAAATGGACAATCGCGTTCGCTCATCTCTAATGTAATTTAACCCAGCGGTCGCGGCTGAGTTACCATGGCGACAGTGTGTGTCTGCGGGGTCAGCGGAGTGTGTTACTGGAGCAGGACCCGCATTCACTCAACATTCATAGTATGTTTATAAGCTAAACTTCACTTCAGTTTGTAACCATTTACACCATTTATAAGTGGATATTATTAAGATTTGAACTGATTATTAGCACTTATCAAGTATTATTCTACAGCCCTAACACTAACCAACAACTTCTTCCTTAAATATAGTGCTGTTTTCAGAAATATTGAGTCACAATGAAGTGAGTTTATCATTATAACAAGCAGAATAATCTGATAATGGGGAAAGACATATATTATATATGATTTGAGATTATTTTCCTTAATTATGTCCCTGTTTACTTCTGAGTTTCATTATACAATTTAGCAGCTTTTAACCTTGAAGAGTGTGTGAAAGTGGTGTGAAAGTGTGTGTTCTGCATGTGTAATAGTCTGCAGTGCTGTATTGTGTGTGTTGGTGTTGTGTATTACTCTACAGACGCCTCGTAATAAACTGCAGCACATTTTCTGCTGTTTTACACTCATTCCTCTAAATATTATTTATTATACATTATATTATTGTTTTAAACCACTAAATAGTCAATAAAAGTTGAATTTAATACATCAGAAGTGGACAGAGCTGAAATCAACATCCCATAATGCACTTCACTATTCACAAATACACACAAAACACACACACTGTTGATGATCAGACACAGCTCGGTGTGTTCAGTGGAGATCTAGTGATGATCCAGAATCACAGACAGCGGCACACACTGATGCTCTGAAGCAGAGGACTAATGAAAACTAATGGCGGCTCTTATTCCCCATGGAGAAACTCAGTCATCAGGCTAATTTTATTCTGCTCTGGCCCTCAGACTTCATTTCCTCAGGCTGTTTGTGCAGAATGTGATGAATCTGGTGCCTGATGTCCGGACGGCAGATGCTGGACGTGAAACTCAAGCCCAAATACTGATTCAGGCCCTCCGTCCGATCCTCCGCAGCTTCTGCGTGTTTACCCTTATCTCTTTCCATATTTCATCATGAGTCTGCAATGGCTGATGATCAGACGCGTCATTTACAACACCAGAGAGTCATTTAGAGGAGCACAAATGGACGACACGGTGGCGCAGTAGGTAGTGCTGTTGCCTCACAGCAAGAAGGTCTCTGGTTCGAGTCTCGGCTTGGTCAGTTGGTGTTTCTGTGTGGAGTCTGCATGTTCTCCCCGTGTTGGTGTGGGTTTCCTCCAGGTGCTCCGGTTTCCCCCACAGTCCAAACACATGCGCTATAGGAGAATTGGGTAGGCTAAATTGTCCGTGGTGTATGAGTGTGAATGAGTGTGTGTGGATGTTTCACAGTGATGGGTTGCTGCTGGAAGGGCGTCCGCTGTGTAAAACAAATGCTGGAATAGCTGTGGTGACCCTGGATTAATAAAGGGACTAAGCCGACAAGAAACGGACTGAATGTGTCTCCAGATATGCTTTAAGATGCTTATTTATTTCCCATAAACACCCCTACAATCAGAAGGTCCTTATTGACCATATTTGGAGTGGTCATGAATATTAATGAGCTCTCTCTGTCTCTCTCACACACACACACATGAGATCTTCTGTGGATAAAACTTGACAAATAAGACCAATAGAAACATTTTGTATTGTATTTTTAATAGATTAATGTTAAAGAGGGCAGCACTCACAGCAAGAAGGTCACTGGTTCGAGTCCCGGCTGATTCAGTTGGCGTCTCTGTGTGGAGTTGGCTGGTTCTCCCAGTGTTGGCGTGTTCATTCACCTGATTAATAAAGGAACTAAGCTGAAGGAAAGTTAATGATTGAATAGGCATGGGCCAGTATAAGATTCTGACGGTATGATAACCTTGGATAAAAATATCACAGTTTCACGGATTACTGCTCTAAAATATATTATTTTTAAATGTCTGTGTAAAAAACTAAAACTTTTTTCCTCCTTTGTACACAATATATTTTATTTTTTGAAAGATTTATAATATTTTGGAGCAGTAAACATGTCAGGCTGAATAATTACAATGAATCTTTGACTTCTGCTGTCTTCATTAGTTTCAATAACACTGATTTCTTTACAGTTTAAAACGACACATTTAGATATTTTTTCTGCTGGAGATGCTGTTGTCTTAAAAAAAAACTAAACTAAAATTAAAACAAAAAGAATAAAATAATTCCTCAGGAAAGGTATAGCAGAAAACTTTGGCGATATGAAAACCTTGACTTTTGCAAACCGTGGTATACCTTGAAAACGGTTATCGTCTCATGCCTATGAATGAATAATATCAAAGAATACAGAATAAAATTACAATTATTTATTTAAAGTAATCTAGTTTTCGCTTTGAACTAAGATGATCCTGCTCACCACGTCAGATTATTTATATTGTGTGTTTGTCTAGAAAATGCTTCATGATTTAAGAATATTTCGATATTTAGACTAAAACTCGAGGACAGAAATGCATGTTGTGCTGAGAAGATCTCTGTGGAAGACAAATATGCTGCATTTTATTCAATGACAATCCTGATTATACTGATTTCTGTCATGCGTGAGAGTGGAAACAGCACATCACATCATCAGAGACCTCCAGGTCTTCTCTGAGGGACGAAGGTGTGGATGAAAGCTCGCTAAAAGCTCCAGAAACTGTAATTGTGACGGAGCGGGTTGCCAGATTGGTGAAGCGTGCGCTCCAGCGGCCGTCCATTATGTGCGCACTAATGTCACATTGATTATGCTGATGCTAAACTGCCTTTGTTTGTCCCGGGTCGGAGCGTCTGCTGGGACCAGCGCGACTTTCCCTAAAAGCCGTGTTTTCCGTGTTTGTCTGGGTGTGAAGCGGACCCCGCTCCCCCTCGGAGACCCCTTTCAGCTGCTTTTGGGTGTATTAATTGCTTTTTACTGTTTCAGATGCGACTGTGTACAAACAAATCAACAATAATGGAGCTTTACGGAGTTCCCTGATTGGGTCAAGAGGAGTAAAGAGGCTTGCGCTGAATAAAGCATCAGGTCTCCAGTGGACGATGAGAAGACTTTTAACATCTCTGCCTACTTTTACATTAGAAACAACTTTAGCTGAAGGGAGAGTTTGATGGGGCCGCCGTGCATTATTCACTCACTAAACCTCTTATCTGATCACACCGAGTTTACAAAGTGCAACGAGACGCAATTATGGCTGGAAAAGTTCAACTTTGATGTTCACAAGTGGAAGCGAGCACTACCTCAGACGCGGAGGAGCTCCGTCAGCTGCAGCAGGATGGGTTATTCATTTGATTGAATTATTGTTTAGTTTTGCTTCTTGAATGTGGACAGAATGAGCTCAGACTTGGGGATAATTACATCTGAAGAGTCTCGTTATGTGTGTGTTTCATTATTATGCACTGCAAAACATGCTTCCCTTACTCAGAGTCAAGATGAGGCGAGTCTTTCATTAGACAAGCAGGATCGTCCTGTGTTCAGTTTGACATCACTTCATTCATTTATTCACTCTCCTTCAGCTTATTCATCAGGGGTCACCACAGTGGAATGAACCGACAACTATTCCAGCAAATGTTTTACACAGCGGATGCATTTCCAGTTGCAACCCAGTACTGGGAAACACTCATACACACTCAATCACACACTCATACACTATGGCCCATTTAGAGTGCTTCCACATCTGTGGTTCGGTTCATTTGGTCTGGACTAAGATAATACACTGCAGCGTGTCTCTGTCGTGTTGGCTCCTCTTCACATCACACTGACTGCTTCGGTCAGAACCAGTTGTAAATAACCAAAATGCTGTCATGTGACAAAATCCCTCATTGGCCAGATGTTAGTGAACGTATTTCCTAAACTGCTTTTCGATTGGTCAGAATAACATGCAGGAAAATGCCAATGGAGCTCCAGCATGTAAACAATCCGGCTGACACAGAATGTCACTGACTGTGTGCCTGCTCATAGTATACTATATGTTGTTGTTGTTGTTGTTGACTTTATTGATACCTGTAGGTAGATTCTTTTTGCAGCAAAGTTTGGCGTTTGATACAAACAATTCATTACGTCACATACACCTACTGTATATACCCACATATACACATACAAAAGTACCTTAAAATATTACAATTTATTCAGAGCAACAACCGATGATGGGACAAAGCTACTCCTGTAACATTTTGTCCGACTAAAAAGCGTCTGAAACCTTTGACCTGAGGGGAGCAGGATGAACTCCTCAGACTGAGGACGAGAGCTACAGCTGCTGATGTTCTGGACAGTCCTTAAACGCTGCTTACTATACAGGATTCAATACTCAGCTGTGATTCCCCAATCAACCTGCTGGACCACCTCATAACCTGGCTCAGTCTATTTCTGTTTTTAAGGGACAGACCTCCAAACCAGGCCCCCAGAGCGACAGATAGACTTAATAAAAGCACGATAGGAAAGGGTGAGCATATTCGGGCCGATGTGAAAACGTGATCATTTTCTGATGCCCCTTCACAGCATCACAGTTTGCCTCAAAGTTTAAAGAACGGTCAATAATGGTACCCAGATATTTGAAGTTCTCCACACATTCTACTTTTTGACCCCTACACACTAAAAAGTCCGGGGTATTTTTTTCTACCCAAATGTTGGGTTGAGGCATTTGGGTAATGTTTGGG
>CAIGQQ010033701.1:8427945-8441914 GCA_903798035.1 Danio albolineatus
TCAGGAGAATAACTATAGTTTTTAAGAGGTCTGTCTGTATCAATAACACCATATGATCCACTGAGTGAAAGCTTAGAATGTCTATTTTCAACCGATAAACATCACTTTGATATTTGTTGTACTGTAACGAAGTTATTTACTCTTATTTTACACTTAATTTACACTACGTCGACCGCTCCAACTGTGTTCATGGTTCATTTTTTTTGTAATTTCAAAGGGATTTCTGTAAAATGATGTTGAGATATTGGATTTATTGTACTGTATATGGGTATGGGGAGACTTTAGGTAGGCGGAAATAAAAAAAGGCATTTTTCCTCCTTGCAGTTGGAATAGAATAACTCCTACATACATTATTATAAAGACTAATTTCCTTTTTCTTGTGTTTGCTCACATCTGCTGGAAAGAAATCAAATTGTTTGCAGGACGCTGGAGCACTCAAGGCCTGAGTTTCACACTTTCAAACTTCAGTTTATATGTAAAAAAAGAAAAGTGCCTTTTTTGTGTGTGTTTATTGTAACACTGACAATATATAAAACAATTATTAGCAATTTCAACAGTATTTTGTGAAATTTCAAAGGGTTTCCTTTCTAATGATACCAAACTTTTGTATTTACTCCTCTGCTTGTGTGTATGGGAAGCTTTTTAAATCGGAAGGCCAAATTCAGGCGGAATTACCCAAAATAGCCCCAGAGCTAACACTTTAAAAGCATACGACAACAATATTTTGAAACAGAAGTGGGAAAAGGATCTTGGCTGCAGAGATGATATGGTGGAGTGGGAGTGGGAGTTATGAACAGAATGCAGACTACTTTAATATGCACTAAACACAGACAAATCCAATTTAACATATTGCACCGGACATATTATACTCCACAAAAACTTCACGTTTAATACTAATATACCACCAAAATGTCAAAGGTGCAATGCAGCTGAAGCTGATTTTTGGGAATATATATAATTGACATTTCATCAAAAGTTACAGATATCCAACTCAGCTACGATCCGAGAGTCTGGATATTAGAGGAC
This sequence comes from Danio albolineatus, assembly GCA_903798035.1. Taxonomy (NCBI): domain Eukaryota; kingdom Metazoa; phylum Chordata; class Actinopteri; order Cypriniformes; family Danionidae; genus Danio; species Danio albolineatus. The sequence goes on from CAIGQQ010033701.1 coordinate 8,428,972, forward strand.
ACAGAACTACTAGATATATCTCATCATAAAAATACTTTACACTTCTGGCTGGGAAAAAATGCATTTTAATGAACTGGAAATCATCTCACTCTCCATCTACAAAACTTGTATCTACCTTACATTTCTTAGATGCATGATTCAGGATATATGTGTGTCTTATTTTATCTCTGTTGTTATTGTGGTGTTTTTTTTTTTGTTTTTTTGTTATTTTTTTTTGAGGGGGGAAAAATCTGTTGATGTTTGTACAATATGCTCTGTTTTACACATATTTGAAAATAATAATAATAATGAAAAAATCAAGTCACTTTAATAAATGGAAAATGAACCTATCGTAACTGTATTTTATTTAATAATAATACTGAAGCTGATTTATAACAACATAATAAAGTATTTCAGTAAAGAATCGATCTCGACCATATTTATACTGAAGTTCTTGATATTAGATCAGAAATAACTGGCATCGCCCATCCCTAACTCAGAGTCTTAAGACTTCGTTTTGCCCCCAAACTTTCATTCATTCAGCTTATTCATCAGAGATCACCACAGTGGAATGAACCGCCAACTATTCCAGTATACATTTTCTGCAGCAGATGTCCTTCCAGCTGCAACCCAGCACTGGAAAACACCCATACACACTCATTCTCACACACACACTCATACACTAGGGCCAGTGTAGTTGATCAGTTCCCCTATAGCGCATGTGTTTGGACTGAAACTGGAGCACCCGGAGGAAACCCACACCAACACGGGGAGAACATGCAGACTCAGAAACACCAACTGACCCAGCTGAGACTCAAACCAGCGACCTTCTTACCGTGAGGCCACACTGCTAACCACCCCTACCCCTAAACACAGAGTTAAAAAGGGGACACACCGTAATTATGGTCAATCGCGGGCCGCTCTCAGTGACCTGGTGCTGTATTTCAGTGCAGTGCCCAGGGGACAATCGGCGCCGGCGAGTTTACATCTCCTACTAATGCTTTTGCTTTGACTGCAGACGTGTTCTGCATTCTCCACTTCAGCTGCTGTGGTTTGGTATTTTTCTGCATGTTTGCAGGCTTTCGTCTTTCTCATGTTGCTTCAAACCAGATTGACTGTCTTGAGGGAAAAACAACTGTGAAGAAATACTGCAGTGACTGCCGTTAAAGAGGAACACCCTAACAACAGCAGCGGCGGACTGACTCCACACTGCAGAACAGAGCTCTCCGCACCATCTGTCTCCTTTCTAGGCTAAAATATGGAAACATTCTTAAATCAAGAAGCATATTCTAGATAAGCAAAGCATATGGTGCCCTATCATACACTCAGCGCAGTAAGGCGAGGGACGTCTTTGCTGTGATTTGTTGCTATATATACCCCAGCACAACAATCAGTTCAATTCATCTTTATTTGTATAGCGCTTTTACAATGTAGATTGTGTCACAGCAGCTTCACATGCATTATAAAAGATGTAAACAGTGTCAGTCCAGTGTTCAGTGTTGGAGTTCAGTTCAGTTCAGTTGAGTGTGGTTTAATATTCACTGCTGAGAGTCCAAACACTGAAGAGTAATCCATCGGTGCGCAGCTCTACAGGTCCCCAACCATGCGAGCCAGAGGCGACAGCGGAGAAACAAACTTCACCAACTGACCAAAGTGAAGGATTAAACCTGGAGAGAAACCAGGCTCAGTTGGGCACGACCATTTCTCCTATGGCCAGACGTCTTGTGCAGAGCTGCAGTCTAGGCGCTGGGGCTGGAGAACGCTGGACGTCCATCACGGAGAGACCACAGGTGGGTCACCGGCTGGTCAACAGGCTGGCCCTTCAGGAACAATGCGAGGACTCATCTGTCACAGAGGTCTTACAGGGATCGGTCTCATGCTCTCCACTCCTTCATGACCACCACAGCAGCTGCTCAGGATACGGCCTGGTCCAGGATTATGGAAATCTCGGAAATAATAAAAACAGACTAACATAAGCGCAGATGCCGTTTTGGGAAGTGTTCCCGGCTCCGGTTGCCCTAAATAATGCAGACTAACAATCCTTTAGAGGATCTGGATTCCAGCATTAGTGTTTTATGTGTATGCTAATGCAGAGAGATGTGTGTTTACTCTAGTTTACTCTGACAGAGTGTGTCTGCTTCCCCAACTGTGCTAGGAAGGCTGATCCAGAGTTTAGGTGCCAGATAAGAGAAAGATCTACCACCTACAGTTGATGCTGATATTCTGGGAATAATCAATTTTCCAGAATTAATTGAGTGTAGAGGACGTGATGGACTATAATAGCAAATCCATTTGCTCCGCTTTGTGGACTCATGGGTGTGCTGGTCTATAAAGGTGGCGATTATTCTCCACATCAATATAAACCGCACTGCCTCCATGCCTTCTTCACCTCGGGGTGCCTTTTTTTAGTTTAGTCATGACAACTTGCTTTTGTATAATGTTATTATAATTGTTATTATTGTTATTATTATTATTATTATTATTATTATTAGGATATGCACATTTATGTTAGTTGTAATAAACACCAGTGTAGATGTGTCCAGCTGTGGGGTTATGGAGACGTCTGGGGATCACCATATGGAGATAAGAACAGGACGTGTGTATCTAGCCTCAAACAGAATCTGAGCGCGCAGATATCCACAGCATATTTTTAGCCCATCATTGAGTCTCTGTGTTTACTGTGTCAATGTGTGTAAATGTAGATTTATTCAGTTTATTTCAGTAATATTATTGACTAATATAAAATCGTTCATTTGATTTATTTACAGTTTGTAAAGTAATAGTTTCTGTCTTTTAGTAGAGATTATATAAAAGACTTGCTTTATTTACTAAATAAGTGTATCTAATCAGATTTGCATTGTAAACATTAAATAAAAGTTTAAAAGGGACTATTTATTACTTTATATATTAAGTTTTTAGGTATGATACTAAATCCTTCCCCATAAATCTGCAGATTCTTTCTTTGCCCCATAAACTCAGCTGTTTGAGCACACTTGGTTATTATTGTTCATTTCTTCCTCTGCTGGAGATTAGAGCTGAGTTTAGAAATAGTGTTGATCAAATCTTTGCTCTTAACAGAGGAGATTAAACATGTGGGCTGATGGATGTGTTCAGTGGAGGGAGTTTCCAGTGTTTCCTCACTCCACCAAAGTAAAGGAGTAAAGTAAAGAGTAAAAGGAAAGTAAAGAGGCTGAATGGAGGAGGCTCGTTCTTTATCCTCGCGCTGCAGATGCTCTGTTGAACTGTTCTCTCGCTAGTGAAGCTTCAGGTTTACACTTACAGAGTCGCCATGTGAAGAGCCAATCCACCATAGAGCGACGCAACTGACTCTTAAAGGAAACGAGAGACGAGACTCTGACTGGTTTAATGCAGGTTATGCTCAAACACAGCCAGAACTCATGAAGAGAATCAGCACAGCCCTGTTAGACCAGCGCCGAGCACAGAGCAGATTAACCCATCATTAAACTAGCAGAAGTGGATTCAGACACGACCTTAAAGCTTCTGCAGCATGAGCTTTGCCTCTAGAACATTAAAATAGAGCCCATAGTCTTGTTTTCAGCAATAATGACTCAAAATGAAGAGCGCTTCTCAGTAAATCAAGCTAAATAATCTGACAATGGAGGAGGAGAAATGATATTATATCCAAATTAAAAACAAGATCATCATTATTCTGTGTGTTTTACTAAGAAACTCTCCTCATTTTGACTCATTATTCCTGAAAACAGCACTAGATGTGTTGCTCGTCTAGAAGATGCTTCATGATTGAGGAATCTTTAGTTATTTGGACTAGAAACGAGTCTGAAGCTCTGCATAGTTTCGCAGCGAGCAGTTAAAGACCAGAACAGAACCCCCAGACTGACTCACATCATGCACAGAGGTCATTTCACATTGAACATCAAGTTTTATGCGTCGTTTCTGGCTTTCAGGTCAGTGTGTGTGCAGTAAATAATGTTTATTTCTGCTCTGGCTCTGCTGGGTTGTTGTTGTTGGGTCAGTGCGGTGTGTGTGTGTGTGTGGCCCGTGTCAGCGCTCGCCGTACGCCACTGACAGGTCACACAGATCAAACGTCTGCAGCAGCTCAGCGTATAAAAGTTCACCTCCAGACCTGCACACACACACACACACACACACACACACACACACACACACACACACACACACACACACACAGCAGCGCTTTCATGTTTGGCAGCATTATTTTCACGATCTCCATCTCTGAGGGCCTCCACCAGAAACAACAGTGAAATATGGAGCAGGTCTCCTGTACAGTGTGTATTAGTGAGTCGAGAGTGTGTGAGGTGAGGTGTAGTGCACTGCTGTAATGTGATCGTCCGCAGCTCCGCCACTGCATCATCATGGATCTGCTGTATCGTCTCACACTGATTTAATAACGCTTCAGCAAATGAATCGCCTCCTCTGACGTTTAGAAGAGCTGAATGTGTTGCATTTTCATATATAATGCTCTGAATCAGTGTGGAATATACAGCATAACCACACATACAGCCTCTGTTTGAGCACGCTTCACACCTTCAGGGATACACACTGCTACAAGAGCTGTTCCTACTCAGAGATTGAGTCTGTTTACACTGCAAAATATCTACAACTCTTAAATCAAGAAGCATTTTATAGACCAGAACTAAATATAATCCTGTTTTCAGAACAAATGAGTCAAAATGAAGGCAGTTTTTGTATTAAAAGTAGATTAATATGATATTTAATATGAGATCATAACTGGACTAGATAAGGAGTGTTAGGCCCAGTTTACACTGCCGGTTAAATGCGACCCACTTCTGATGTTTAGCTCATATGTGACACAGATCTGATCGTTTCTGAGCGTGTAAACACAATAAACGCCTGCATTGGGATATTTAGAGATCAGGACTCCTTCATATGTGGAGATAAATCAGATGTAAATGTGATATGTGACGATGCGACTCTCATGTAAACAGGCAGATGGGTTATTGAGGTGTCCTGTTCTGTACGTCATTAAACTTGCAGCAGTGTGCTGCTTCTCCACGGTTTAATGACGGAGAATAAAAAGAGCGAGTGTGAAGACGACGGCGCGGTAAACAACAACAACAACAACAACAGAGGAAACATGGAGGAGGAAAGTGGTCAGTGGTGGACGGCAGAAGTGACCTGCCTTCTTGACCTGTGTGGAGATGAGTCAGTGGAGGACACCATATATAAACCATAGGCGCCATTCCCTCCTCCTCCACCTCTAAATCATTGTAAAGTCGGGTGAACTTCATATTTCACAGAGCTGAAAGCAAGACGATTTCTTCCATCGTGGCTAGTGTGGTGCAGATGCTGAACCTGCCTTTACGCATGCACGACACTGTAAATTATATTGCAAGTGTAAACCTATGAATCAGATATGGGTCACTATTAAACGGATGGGCAAACACATCAGATATAGGCAACACAATAGATCTGGCCATCAAGACCTGACAGTGTAAACAGGGCCTAAGATACTGTGTTTATTTACACTAATTCAGCCATTTTTTATATCACAGTGCTCATGATTGACAGACAATTTTCAAGTGCAAAATTCAATTGCATTTTCAATTTGAGGTTGCAGGAATCATGACAAAATCCAAATGCATCTGCAAACCCTGCGTTACCTTTGCATTTCTCACATGAAAAATCAATTGGAAAGAGATTTATTCATCCTTAAAGCAGCAGAAGTGGATTCAGACATGACATTAATGCTTTTGCAGCATGAGCTTTGTGTCTAGAACATTAAAATAGAGCACATAGTCTTGTTTTCAGCAATAATGAGTCAAAAAAAAAGAGCGTTTCTAATTAAAACAAGCTAAATAATCTGACAATGGAGAAAGAGAAAATACATTATGTCTAAATTAAAAGCAAGACCATCATTATTCTGCGTGTTTTACTGATAAACTCTCTTCATTTTGACTCATTATTCCTGAAAACAGCTTTAGATGTGTTGCTCGTCTAGAAGATGCTTCATGATTGAGGAATCTGTAGTCATTTGGACTAGAAACGAGTCTGAAGCTCTGCATTGTTTCGCAGCGAGCAGTTAAAGAAATAGTTTTGATCAAATCTGTGCGCTTAACAGAGGAGATTAAACATGTGGGCTGATGGATGTGTTCAGCAGAGGGAGTTTCCAGCGTTTCCTCACTCCACCAAAGTAAAGGAGTAAAGAGTAAAGAGTAAAAGGAAAGTAAAGAGGCTGAATGGAGGAGGCTCGTTCTTCATCCTCGCGCTGCAGATGCTCTGTTGAACTGTTCTCTCGCTAGTGAAGCTGCAGTTTTACACTTAAAGTCAGCATGTAAATAGCAAACTGACTCCTAAAGGGAACGAGAGACGAAACTCTGACTGGTTTAATGCAGGTTATGCTCAAACACAGCCAGAACTCATGAAGAGAATCAGCACAGCCCTGTTAGACCAGCGCCGAGCACAGAGTGGATTCACCCATCATTAAACTAGCAGAAGTGGATTCAGACACGACCTTAAAGCTTCTGCAGCATGAGCTTTGCCTCTAGAACATTAAAATAGAGCCCATAGTCTTGTTTTCAGCAATAATGACTCAAAATGAAGAGCGCTTCTCAGTAAATCAACCTAAATAATCTGACAATGGAGGAGGAGAAATGATATTATATCCAAATTAAAAACAAGATCATCATTATTCTGGGTGTTTTACTGAGAAACTCTCCTCATTTTGACTCATTATTCCTGAAAACAGCACTAGATGTGTTGCTCGTCTAGAAGATGCTTCATGATTGAGGAATCTTTAGTTATTTGGACTAGAAACGAGTCTGAAGCTCTGCATTGTTTCGCAGCGAGCAGTTAAAGACCAGAACAGAACCCCCAGACTGACTCACATCATGCACAGAGGTCATTTCACATTGAACATCAAGTTTTATCTGAAAAATGAATTGGGAAGTGGCATCACTCAAGAGTCGACCTCATCTGACGATCATTCATGGTAATGTACAGATAAATGTACAGTATAGACATGGAGAAAAGGGTTTCCAGATGCCGAGAGGCGGCTGCAGCTCCTGAACAGTGCCTTCTCCAGTACATGAACATGAATGATCATAAAGAGAGTGACGCCACTTCCCAACTTTGACTCATTGTTCCTGAAAACACTATATGTTGTGCTGGTCTAGAAAATGCTTATTGATTTGAGAATGTTTAGATATTTGGACCAGAAACAGACTCAAACTCTGAGTAAGATCAGGTTTGCACTGCAGTGACGGTCGTCAGTAGATGTTTATTCCTATTATTATGTGGGCGATGTGTGATTGGATCTCGACTGTCAGCTGATACAAAGTTATTTAGAGTAGTTAATAGCAGTAGTGGTGACCTAAGCTAAAGTGTTACCCAGATAACTGTACACTATCCATACCTAAATGACATAGACAGACTCTCCTGCGTGTAGAGTTCTGGTCCAGGACCCCCCGCGGCGGCGTCTCTTTAATCCGCTCTCCTGTTCTCCTGTGTGGGCCGACGGTGACGGTGGTCTGCTGTTCTGTTACCTGCCCGACACCTCGTCAACTTCCAGAGCTGCTGCGTCTGGAAAACTGTGTGTGTGTGTCTGGATGGAGAAAATACACAGCCCTGCACCTCACACACACACACACACACACACACACACCATGAAAACAGCTCTGATTTACTGTCTCACACAGCTCAAAGAAAGCAGCACCTCCACTGAAACACGCTGAGCGCACTTACAGCTTCTGTCTGCTTCTAGTCCAAACATCTACAAGCTCCTAAAGCAGTCCGCATTGACATACAGTGCAGTTTTCAGCAGTATTGAGTCACAATGAGGAGAGTTTTCCTAATAATCTGCCGATGGGGTGAGCGGTGTCATCACAGAGTTGACATTATAGGCTGAACTAACCCTTTCACTGCCTGCAGCACTACTGCAAGACTGGAGGATGATGGCATGGATGGATTCCTCTTCAGTGTTTGGACTCTCAGTAGTGAAGATTAAACTTCAGCTCTGAACACTGGACGGACACAGCTTCAGTTCACTATAATCTTCTACGTGAAGCTGCTTTGACATGATATGCAATGTATAAGCGCTAGAGAAACACAGGTGAACTGAACGTGTGAATCTGTTCAAGCTTTTAAAGGTGTGTTTGTCCACATCTCCGGCAGTGGAGGTGTCTCCCGGCCTGTGTTACCCCTCGACCACCCTCAGCACCTCTGAGACTCTGTGAAAGCTCAGGCTGTGCAATTCTCTTTTATGAGCTGCCAGAGAAGCAGAGAGATACGGTCAGCGCAGGCAGGCTTAGCCCTTGTGTTCTCTGCTATATTAATGCACTATTACACTGCTGGGGTCAGAGTAACCCGCTGAGCTAGACCTCTACGATGAGGCAGATGCATTCAATCTCAATCCTCATATGTGTTCGGCACACAGACACACAGACACCTTTACTCACGTTTACTCAGCCGGGGATCGAACCAGCGACCTTCTTGCTGTGAGGCGAACGTGCTACTCACTACGCCACCGTGGCGCCATAAATTATATCTATATATATATATATATATATATATATATATATAGTGAGTAGTGAATAGCATATATATATATATACAATTTATGATTTTTTTCTCTTTTAAATATTTCCCAAATGATGTTTAACAGCATAATATAATACAATAACAATATAATATTATAAATAATATTTGTTCTTCTGGAAAAAGTCTTGTTTTATTTCAGCTAGAATAAAATCAGTTCTTAATTTGTTTTATTGTACCTCTGTTGAATTAGAATTTGTGGATTTGTTTAAATTGTTACATGGGATAATCTGTCAAATATTTTTAAATAATTAAATTTTTTTGAAAATAAATGATTATAATAATTATAATAAATTAATATTAAATACATTTTTAAGTTGTTTATTCAAATGAAAACAGCTAAATGTAGATGTATATCCCCTTGTCTCTTTTGAGAAAAATAGTCACTCTTTACTCACGAGTACATTTAATTACTAAGTTAATTTTGACTTACTTGAGTAGTTTTATAGACGTGTAACTTTACTTTTACTTATACATTATTTGGAAGTAACAGTACTTTTACTTGAGTAGATGATTGTATTACTCTTTCCACCTCTGGGGATAAATTGCAGATATTTAACAGAATTACTCCTCTAGATATTATTCCTTATATTAGCTTTAATGTCAGTAAATCACTTTATTAAACTCATTCATTCGTTTTCTTTTCGGCTTAGTCCCTTTATTAATCTGGGGTTACCACAGCGGAATGAACCGCATATTCATGTGAAATGAACCATATGTTTACGCAGTGGATGCCCTTTCAGCTGCAACCCATCACTGGAAATACCCATACACACTCATTCATACACACACACACACTGCAGACAATTTAGCCGACCCAATTCTCCTATAGCGCATGTGTTTGGACTGAAACCGGAGCACCTGGAGGAAACCCACACCAACACGGGGAGAACATGCAGACTCCACACAGAAACACCAACTGACCCAGCCGAGACTCGAACCAGCGACCTTCTTACTGTGAGGCTACAGCACTACCTACTGCGCCACCGTGTCGCTCCATAAACATCCCATAAAGCAGTTCACCATCGCAAATAAACCCCAAACACACTGAACACTGCTGATGTTCATGAACAGATATGAGGACATCTCCCTCACTGAGCCTGTAGTTTCTGACCCTGAGGAGGAGGAAGTGACCGGCGCTTGAGGAATCTGCCGCTCTCAGCTCTTTACCGATGACGCTTCTTCATCGGAGGAAGGCACATAAAGCATCAGCCTGTGGCAGGCGATGGCTCGGGGAAGAGCTGCAGCTTTGGTTTTCATTGCTGGTGGGAGGTCTGCTGTGATTGGAGGGGTGGACAGAACTTTAACAGTAAATCGGCAACGTCAATATAATGGACAAATCTCCTCTAACGCTTGTGTCAGGGCAGGAACGGGAGGGTCTGAGCTGAAGCGCAGATCAATCCATCAGGACAGCCTGCCTGAATCATCCATTACAGGCAGAACAGCCCAGCGAAGCAAAACCCGGAGCCATCAGGAAGATTGGACACGACCACGACCAACAAAAGACGCTCGCTGAGTTTATTCAGATTATTAGCACACTTCCGCCGTGTGCATCTCCATGTGTTCTGAGCTGCAGCTGAATGGAAGCCCTTCAGTAATTTGACGTGTGTCCCCGAGGGGGGAGATAAACCCCTGAGGCAGGGTATTTCATTAAGAGCAGCACAACACATCTCTTAACGTGTCACCATTACCTAAGTGTTTCACTGAGCGCTTCACTGTGGTATCTGGCAACGGGATCGCTGCGGTCACTATAGCCATGGCATCCTATAGTAAACAGAGAACACAAAGCCCAAAAACACAGCGCTGCACCAGTAAAGTTCACAACAAACACACTAAATCATTGAGCAGCACAGTGGCGCAGTGGTCAGCACAGCAAGAAGGTCTCTGGTTCGAGCCTCGGCTGGGTCAGTTGGTGTTTCTGTGTGGAGTCTGCATGTTCTCCCCGTGTTGGTGTGGGTTTCCTCCGGGTGCTCCGGTTTCCCCCACAGTCCAAACACATGCGCTATAGGTGAATTGGGTAAGCTAAATAGGCCCTAGTGTATGAGTATGAATGAGTGTGTATGGGTGTTTCCCAGTAATGGGTTGCAGCTGGAAGGGCATCCCCTGCGTGAAACATATGCTGGATAAGTTGTTGGTTCATTCCACTGTGGCGACCCTGATGAATAAAGGGACTAAGCCGACAAGAAAATGAATGAATGAATGAATCATGTTCTAACTTAATTTTATAGGTTGCGCAAGCTGTTTTAAGTCAGTTGAACTTAAAATAAGTCCAATGACCTCATAATTTGATTGAGGTTTAATATTTAAGGTAAGCAGGATTTTCCTACAGTGTAGTTACTTGTTTTAGGGAGTAACTCAATACTGTAATGCATTACTTTCATAAGGAGCTGTCCCCAACACTGCCTGCAACCACTGACTTCCAGAGCAAACACAACGACAGGCAAACATTACAGGTTGTCAGCATTCTTCAAATTATCTTCAACTGTGTGCTGCAAAAAAAGCTTTTCTGACTTAGATTTTGTTTTTCACCCTAGATGTGTTCAGCCTTCATGGAAATATAAAAAGATCATGTTTTTCTAGCGCTGGTATCATTTTAAACGTCACTACACTTTAAATACACTAGACACTAGACTTCACTTAATTTTTTTGCCTGACCATCCTGTTTAATACTGTAAACCCTGCGTTTGGATCCTCACCTCCGTTGTCAGTGTCTCTTCCCCACATTACAATATGGCCTTAAAATACAACCTGCACCTGTTTCATCTTGCTTCTAGTCTAAATATCTGATGACAAAATATGAAATCAGTCAGCATTATCTAGACTAGCACTAGATAGAGAGGTGTTTTCAGACATAATGAGTCAGAATGAAGAGAGTTTATCAGTAAAACAAGCAGAATAATCTGACAGTGGGGTTATTTTGAGATTATTTTTAATAAAAAACTCACTTTATCTTGACTCATTGAGTCTGAAAACAGCACTATATTGTTTACTCGTCTAGAAAATACTTCTGGATTTCAGAGTTTTTAGATGTTTGGACCAGAAACAGACACAAACTCAGGCATTTGTGCAGTTTAAGGGATTTTATGTTATCTTAAGTTAATCTTAACCAGCCTCCACACAACGTCTCCTTTCTCTTCTCAAATACTGATGCTCACATCATGGAAATGCTCAGATGCTGTGTGTGTGTGTGTGTGTGTGTGTGCGTGCGTGCGTGCGTGCGTGCGTGCGTGTGTGTGTGTGTGTGTGTGTGTGTGTGTGTGTGTTCAGGACAAGCAGCTGAACGTTAATGGAGGATTAATCATGAAGCTCGTCCTCTGTCTCTCTGCAGACCTCATGAGTTTCTCTTCATCACAGTCTGAATAATGCTGGGTTGTTGAAAACACTGGGTCAAACACAGACAAATCCACCCACTGGGTTAAAAAGGGTCATTCATTTATTCTCCTTCTGCTCAGTCCCTTTATTCATCAGGGGTCTCCACAGCGGAATGAACCGACAACTGTTCCAGCATATGTTTTACACAGCGGATGCCCATCCAGCTGCAACCCATCACTGGGAAACACTCATACACACTCATACACACACACACTCATACACTAGGGCCAGTTTAGTTCATCAGTTCCCCTATAGCCCACTGACCCAGCCGGGACTCGAACCAGCGACCTTCTTGCTGTGAGGTGATTGTGCTAACCACTGCACCACCGTGTCACCCCTAAAATTTGAATTGAACTAAAAAATGAACCCAACATTAGCTTGTAATAACCCAGCAGCAGATTTAGAGTGAGGTGTTGTGTAGAGCTCCACACGCTGCCCTATTACAACATCAGTTTCTGTGATAAATACATGTGTGTGTGTGTGTGTGTGTGTGTGTGTGTGTGTGTGAGAGCTGATGTGACACACACACACAGGCGTCCAGCAGACTGACAGCAGACATGTGAGCTGGCGCTGGGCATTGACAGGCCGCTGCCGAGCCTTTTAGCACATGGGGCTGCCAGCTGTGTGTGTGACAGAGTGTGTGTGACGGCCTTCATCTGATGCAGGAGTGATGTGTGTGTGACAGATGCAACACTCCTGTGCTGACAGACAGGTGAAGGGCATGCAGACACACACACCTGTGGCTGAACATCATAAAACACTATAGTGACCACACTAGAGTATATATTAGAGCGTCTGCAACTGAGCTGATCAACCGTGACACATACTGAAGCGTACTGTAGTGTTTACTGCAGTAACCAGTGGTGTAGTGTAGTATACTATACCCTATAGAGGTAGAACACTACAGTCTTTTCTTTATAATACAGTAGTAGTTGTGTTACCATAGTAACTGTAGAATCGCCACAACAGATCAACAACTGTAGTTGTGCTACCATAGTAACTGTAGAATCGCCACTACAGATCAACTACTGTAGTT
>CAIGQQ010033701.1:8442414-8453762 GCA_903798035.1 Danio albolineatus
ACACACACACACACACACACACACACACACACACACACACACACACACAGAGAGAGCATGTAGACTGCAGCACAGTGGTGTTTGTGTAAAAGCAGGCTCTGCAGCTCCTCTGGACATTAATATGATGGTGTGTTGTTGCGGTGGCTCAGCGCTGGGCTCTCTGCTGGATTGTGCTGCTGTATTTTAATACTATTGCTTTGCCAATAGTGGAGTCAATATGTTTAAGCAGCAGAGAGAATCTGCAGGAGTTCAGCTCCGTAACGATTCCCAATACACTGAGCTGGAGCGCCATTGATCACACACACACACACACACACACACAGCAGGAGAAACCAGCGCTCATATATTCCACTTTCACTTTCTCACTTACACACACACGCATGCATGACACAAACACACCAAGCACACACAAACACTGTCACACGCAAATACACACGCATGCATACACAGACACACATGAACACACTCTAACAAACATGCACACTCACACAGACATACATACACACACTCCAACACACATGCACACATTTATTCACTGACTCACACATACACACACACACAGTCACTTACTCATTCAGACACACACACACAGAAAGGCACATACTCACACAAACTCATTCCTGTGCACACACACACACACACACACGCACACACACACACACACACACTCAGGACAATGCAAACAGCCCAATCCTGCTATGAATTTTTCATCACATCATGCTCAATACTAAACGCAATAAGTGTTTGGTGTAAGATGACTCTCTGCCACTTACAGCGCGGTGTGTTTCCATCGCTGCTCTGTGTGCGTGCGTGTGTGTGTGTGTGTGTGTGTGTGTGATACCCTCCACCGCTCAGAAGGTCACGGCAGCAGATCTGAACCAAATACATTCACCAGAACATCAAAAATCCCTGCAGGAGAGACCTGTGCACATCTGGACACACACACACACACACACACAAACAGATACACACACACACAAACATATACACAATCAGAAACACACACACACACCTGTTCATCTGCGTGCTCATCTACACTTCAGCAGGACGGTTGCTCCGGCTGGATTTGGCCTTTAAATGGATTTGGATATCCTGTGTCTCGTCAGATGTTTGAGGCAGTTTAATCTGGACGGCTTTGTGTGTTTACAGTCCTGCATGATCCCTTCAGGACCGCAGAAAACATGTTTATGAACGATCTGTCCTCATATACTGACGGGGGGATATAAACGAATGTATCTGAGCTCAACTGTAGAGCAAACGCAGGCTCTTACCAATTCAGTGTGAAGTTTGGCAGACCACTGAAAGTCCAGAGCACAGCCATAGCTTCATTAGGTTCACCCACAAGTGTATATTCCTTTATTAATTACTCTCCAAACGGTTCAAACCCCTGAGAGCTGCAGGACTTACATTTGAGAGTGAACTAACCGTGTGATGAGCAGCAAGACACAGTGAGAGTACCGATGCTGTATATGCAGTGCTGTTTAACAGGTCATGATCACCTTCACCACACTGGCAGACGCTGCTGTTATTGTGGTGTATTCAGTGATATGTTCAGAGATCCGCATTAATACTGCATGCAGGAGGCCTGTTCGCTCTCATCAAAAATGCATCGGTGGGGATTCTTGTGCAAGTGTGTTTGGCTGGAGCTTCGCCACAGGGATTTGCTCAGTTAGTGCCGTAATCACAGCCTCTCTGACAGCTACACCACACTGCGCTTTAAATAAAGACCAAACACTGCGCTGGGGCTCGTTCCTTTGGCTATTTCTGCACTTCGCCAACATCATTTATACTTGTGTTCTGCTCTGCAGTAACACTTCTGAAACACTAGCAGGCAGCAGGGTTTCTGTGTGTCATTGTGGAGAGTTTTGATGGCGTTTTGAGATTAGCTCATACTTACAGTCATTCAGAGAAGAACGACATCACAACTCTCAACAATAAATAAACAAAAGTGTCCATCTGGACTTCCTCTGTGGGACCTGAGATGTGGCCACACCCCCATATCTCTCAGTCCTGCCCACACTATTATACGCCACACCCCCACAACTCTCAACCTCGCCCCAACAACTCTCAACCTCGCCCCAACAACTCTCAACCTCACCCCAACAACTCTCAACCTCGCCCCAACAACTCTCAACCTCACCCCAACAACTCTCAACCTTGCCCCTACAACTCTCAACCTCACCCCAACAACTCTCAACATCACGCCAAGAACTCTCAACCTCACCCCTACAAATCTCAACCTCACGCCAAGAACTGTCAACCTCACCCCACAACTTTCAACCTCACCCCAACAACTCTCAACCTCACCCCACAACTCTCAATCTCACCTCACGACTCTCAACCTCACCCCAACAACTCTCAACCTCACCCCAACAACTCTCAACCTCACCTCACAACTCTCAACCTCACCCGAACAACTCTCAACCTCACCCCAACAACTCTCAACCTCACCCCACAACTCTCAATCTCACCTCACGACTCTCAACCTTGCCCCACAACTTTCAACCTCACCCCAACAACTCTCAACCTCGCCCCACAACTCTCAATCTCACCTCACGACTCTCAACCTCGCCCCAACAACTCTCAACCTCACCCCAACAACTCTCAACCTCACCCCAACAACTGTCAACCTCGCCCCACAACTCTCAACCTCACGCCAAGAACTCTCAACCTCACCCCAACAACTCTCAACCTCACCCCAACAACTCTCAACCTCGCCCCACAACTCTCAACCTCACCCTAACAACTCTCAACCTCATGCCAAGAACTCTCAACCTCACCCCAACAACTCTCAACCTCACCCTAACAACTCTCAACCTCACCCTAACAACTCTCAACCTCACGCCAACAACTCTCAACCTCACGCCAACAACTCTCAACCTCACAATTCTCAGCCTCACCCCACAGTGTCACAACCTCGGTCCCAAGAACTCGCAACCTCACCCCCAGCACTTACTGGGGAGTATCACAGCTATACCAAGCTGGCCAATCACAGATCTTGCACTCTGCATTGTCGTGATGTGTAGCTACACTTTTAAGGGGTGCACATTAGGGAACTGTGATGGGTGTACTGTACACTGTACAAACCGTTCCTAAATAATCTACCCTGAAGGAGAGAGTGAAATAATAACCCCTCTCTAGAGCAGACAGAAGGAGTGTCGTTGCTCCACTGTGCTCCACTGTCCTGTCCGGCACCAGAGGAGCTGTGCAGCGCGGTGTCAGGCTGTAATCAGGTTAGTGTGAGCCGTGATGGATGAAGACGCAGCCGGGAGACGCTCCTGCAGCATTAGGGTGTCTGAGCCGTCAGCTGGAGCGTCTCATGAAACGCTCTCCTTCAGATCACTGCATTAGCTATATTAGCAGCTCCACGTACATCTGAAAACAGCAGAACTGAAGCCGCAGCTGAGCTCCGCCTGCAGCCGCTGACGCCAGCCCGAAGCGCTTCTCGTAAGCCGCGCTCCGTCATCCACATCTCAATAAGCTAATAGTCCTAATGTGTGAAAATTGATTTTTAGGAACATGCAAACCTTGACCTCCTATTCAATCTCTTGTTCACTCTGTATTTTTCATCTGCCCTTGCCTGTGATTTACGGCAGGTCATTATCGATACGCTGCCATTGATTTTCAGTGCAGGGGCGGAGGGCGAGGGATGGAGAGGGATGGAGATGCAGACCTTCAGCCAGAGATCATCCTCCGCCCGCCCGCCTGTAATCACAGCTCAGATCTGCAGGATTGAAGAGTCCTGATCTGGCAAGCGCAGCTCTGCTGATACCTGAGCTCAGGTGTGTTCCATACACATGTTCCCTTTCTGGAATAAATAAATAAATAAATGTGTCCTGTTTGTCTCCAACACACACACACATACACACACATATGTGCACACACAGAAACTCTAAGTGCATCTTCAACCTGAAGCTGGGCGTCTGTCTGCAGGTAAGAAGCTTTCAGGACTCTCCTCATCCTCATCATCGTCTTCATCCGCTCCTGCAGACTCTGGGAAGGTGATTTCCTCTCTCAGGTCTGCTGTAACCCTTGGAGAGCGCTGGGCTCTGGTTCCCACACACACACACACACACACACACACACACACACACACACAGACACAGGTAGACATTGAGGATCTGCAGGATGGATCAGCTTTCCCTCAGGGAGACTCTCATTAGTTAATCGACTGAAGCACAGAGCAGGTGTGTGTGTATCGGTTACAGCAGGACTCACCTGTGCATTATCAAACACACACACACACACACACACACACACACACACACTGACCCTCTGAAAGTGAAAGTCCTCCATAATTACACCGCTCCTGCGCTCTGCAGTAATCCACTCTCACCTTCAGCAGGTGACCACTGGAAGCACTCGCTACACTTGTGTGAACACACTCTTCAGCGTGCGCTTCTCTGCAGTTTCAGCAGTGAACACTAGGGGGCAGTATGATGATGATTGGTATTGTATTTCAGGTTTTTCCCCACGACACTGAATAACTACCACAGAACACTTTAAAAGCGACCTGTTATTGAATGCTTTTACGCAGCCCAACCATCTCCAAATGAACAACCTTTCGTAGCTCACTGACAGCTAAACAGGTCACATCACACATAACAGGTAAAAACGATGTAAAATTAAGGTAAAACTGCACCACGATTTTCTCTTCCGCTTCCGTCTGGGTTCAGTGATGTACCTGAGATGTGCATAAGTGTGGACAGCGCCCTCTAGTGGATACGCAATCCCACGTATGGGGACATATTATTCTATCTTTGCACATAAATACCACCAAACACTTTATCTATGATCTGTAGTTGAATGCTGCTTATTTTCAAATGAACAATCATTCTGGCGTGGCCAGTGGGCTCGTATCTGACCTCGTATGCTGTTGCATGGTGTTGGTTCGGGTCCAGTGCTAAACGAGTCCATATAAAAGGTAAAATAGTGCTAAAACTGCAATCTCCTCTGTTTGCTCTTGAAAACACTATGGGTTGGGTTGAGGAAAGGGTGTGGTCAGTCAGTCGTTAGGTGATATAGTGTCAGCTTCTCACATATGTACGAGGGAAGGACGTATAAATGACGCCCATTAGAAAACGCAGCCCAGTAATATATCTGAGACTTAAAGAGTGTAGACAGCGCCCTCTGGTGGATTCGTCATCTCAATTACAGGAGATATTATTGAGGAATAAAGCATTTGTTCATTTATTTTTGTGCAATTCTTTGCAAAACAGCGAATAAACACCACAGGGCACTTTAAAAGGGTCTGTGTGATCGAATGGTGGGTGTTTCCCATGAATCATCTGTTGATCTGCATCCCAATCATCACCAATACTGCAGAAGACCTACTGGAACCCACATGGACCAAGATCCTCACAGAAATCAGTCAAGTTTGGTAAAGGAGACATCATGGTTTGGGGTCTACATTCAGTATGGGGGCGTGAGGAGATCTGCAGAGTGTCTGCAACATCAACAGCCTGAGGTATCAAGACATCTGTGCTGCCCATTACATTACAAACCACAGGAGAGGGCAGATTCTCCAGCAGGATAGCGCTCCTTCTCATACTTCAGCCTCCACATCAAAGCTCCTGAAAGCAGAGAAGGCCAAGCTGCTCCAGGATTGGCCAGCCCAGTCACCAGACATAAACATTATTGAGCACGTCTGGGGTCAGATCAAGGAGGAGGCGTTGAAGATGAACCCAAAGACTCTTGATGAACTCTGAGAGTCTTCACGCTTTCTCTGCCGTTCCAGATGACTTTATTAATGCGTTATTGGAGTCACTGCAGAGATGTGTGGATGCAGTCCTCCTCCAAGCTCATGGGAGTCACACTCAATATTCATTCTGTCTCCACTGCAGCAGGACTTTATCTTCTGTACTGGACATTATTGAAGGTTCAGTGACGAGACTTTAGTCTGAGCAGAGTCAGAGCGCACTGTCCTCATTACATCAGTCAACATCAACACATGATCATATTTACTGTGGTGAAATCAGTGTAATCTAGAGGCCTTCGCCTTTCATACGAGCCACATATCATCAACTAGAAGACTATTATCGGTGTTCCTCAAACTTGAAGAGGTGACAAGACTGCTGTCAGGTAGATAATGAGTATTTTTAGGGTGAATTCTGAAGAATCACACACACACACACACACACACACACACGCACACACGCACACACACACACACACACACACACACACACACACACACACACACATCAGTATTATTTCCAGAATTCAGTCCACACAGGAAGGCATGTCTCTGGCCTGTTGTGGTGTATATGTGTAAGATACAGCAGTCCAGAACACACATGACAGCAGAGAGCAGAGCGTGACGCCGCACACACACACACACAGTGTGTAACAGGATTACACCAGTCTGATATTCAGAGTCTGATCAGCTCAGATTAGAGACTCTTCAGGATCTGCGGCTCTTTTACAGAGAATTAAACAAGTAATCAAGCGCATCTAAACAAACACACACACAGATCTCCTGCGGCCCGATTGGATTTACTGCAGCACTGATGGACTCTGAGTGTGTGTGTGTGTGTGTGTGTGTGTGTGTGTAATCCACTCAGTGGTGTTCACTTGTCTCCTGAACTGCTCGTTCTGCTGGTCTGATTACGGGCTGTGATCTGGTTATCAGCAGAGCTTCATCATCTCTCTTCAGCTGCAGTGTGTGTGTGTGTGTGTGTGTGTGTGTGTGCTGTCCCTCCTCAGAGATCAGACAAACGTTCAGGATCTTCAGCACTGATCCCTGAGCAGTGGACACTCGCGTCTTCACACACACACACTCACACTCCTGCAGCGAGCGCTCACACACACCTGCACACACCAACACCGCAGCAGACGCCTCTACAGAGAGTGAGGGACACACTGGAGCATGTTGATGGAGCTGATCCGCTGAGCAAGGCTCCGTCAATTACAGCTAAACACTGTTTAAAAACACAGATAGAATGAAAGCATCATGAGAGCGGCTGTGACGTGTCCTCCAAACGCTCCGTCACACAGGAATCAATAACTGACAGGAGGGAGAATACTCTAGATAATATGCTGTAAGTACAGACGGGTGTGCTTCATGAGCTCCAGTCACTACAGTAGTGTGTGTGTATACTGCTGTGACCCCCTGACCCCGTGACCCCTGCACTCGTCTGCTTGTAAAGAGCGCTGCGGGGCTCCGGCCGGGGCAGAAATGTAAGCCATGTGAGCGCAGACAGCATCTATAAATATACAGGAGATCACAGAGACGCTTGATTCTGTTTATGATCGACACCAGAGCGACTGACTGAGAGGAAACCATCAAACGCTGACGAGCAGAGAGCAGCGGCGGCGGCGGAGTCTGCTTCACTACAGCCTTCAGCTCATTAGCACTGCGTCTGTGGAGGATGAGTAGTGAGCTCTTTGACAAGCTCTTTGAGGCCTCACAGTAAGAAGGTCGCTGGTTCGAGTCTCGGCTGGGTCAGTTGGTGTTTCTGTGTGGAGTCTGCATGTTCTCCCCGTGTTGGTGTGGGTTTCCTCCGGGTGCTCCGGTTTCAGTCCAAACACATGCGCTATAGGGGAACTGATTAACTACACTGGCCCTAGTGTATGAGTGTGAATGAATGTGTTTGGATGTTTCCCAGTGATGGGTTGCAGCTGGAAGGGCATCCGCTGTGTAAAACATATGATGGAATAGTTTCACGTAGTAATGGGTGATATAAACGATATGCGATATAAACGATACAAAACTGGCCTACAATAGAGATTCTAATTCTATCGCGATAATGCAATGGCCAAGAACTAAATGTTTAAAACCAAATGCGTTGCCTTAGGCTGCAGTTTGAAATATGTTTTTATTAAAAGTATCTGCAATACACTATTTTATTTGACTAATTAATACTGGAAGTATTTTCAGTGCAGTGTAAGTCCCTTAACTAAAAAGACACCAGTTTTCACTTGGCGTTTAGGAACCAAGGACTTAAAAGAAAAGTCTTTCTTTCTAAAAGACACTTTAGTTTATTTACCTGCAACATTGTGTTGTTTAATTACAGTTTTGCTTTTACACAGTAAATGTTCTCAAAACGACAATTAACGTTTCTTTATTTCTTAAAAAAAATAGCAGTTTGGCTTTCCTAAGGGTCTATGTAACCTGTTCTGAAACGGTTCTATTATAATTTATATATCGCAATATGTATCGTTATCACAAGAGGCTGCAATGGATACCGCAATATGGATTTTAGGCCATATCGCCCATCCCTAGTTTCACGCCATACCTTCTTATATTGTCAATTTTCACCCAATTGAAATGGTTTGACTTTTTACGAATTAGCTGCTAAACTGACAAAACGTAAAATAATTATGTGAGACTAGTATTCTGATCTTCGTTAATTTCACAGTAAATCGGCCCGATCTGAGGAAGCGTAACTGTTTATGTATTCTCCGAAAAGAGGCGAATTTGTACCATTTTATTTGTGTGAACTCACAGAATTTAGTTGTATTATATTTAGTTGTAATAGAATTATAGTATATTCTTTGGTTGCAAATGTGCATTAATATTATTGTAAATAATTAGTGATATATTACTATATAAGTTGTAACGTGATGACGCACACCTTTCGTTAAGCTGCTTTGAAACAATAATCATTGTGAAAAGAGCCATACAAGTACACTTGAATTAAACGGATCAATATTCTATTAAAGTTGACACAGTGGCTCAGTGGTTAGCACTGTGGCCTCACAGCATGAAGGTCTCTGGTTCGAGTCTCGGCTGGGTCAGGTGGTGTTTCTGTGTGGAGTCTGCATGTTCTCCCCGTGTTGGTGTGGGTTTCCTCCGGGTGCTCCGGTTTCAGTCCAAACACATGCGCTATAGGGGAACTGATCAACTACACTGGTGTGAATGAGTGTGTATGGGTGTTTCCCAGTGATGGGTTGCAGCTAGAAGGGCTTCCACTGTGTAAAACATATCCTGGAATAGTTGTCGGTTCATTCCCCTGTGTATCAGATGTGATTATAAACGGTGTACTTCGCTACACGAGTGTATCTGTGTGGTTATTCAGGCTTCAGCACTTTAGCAGTGTTTCCTGGAAGTCTCCTCCAAACCCATCTGCGGTCTCCAGAATGAATGAGGCCGCGCGGAGGTGAAGTTCGGCTCTTTCGTCATTACCGCCGGGACCCAAAAACCCCAATTGCCTTTTGAGGGTGGACTGCGAATAAAAGACGCGTCCAACGGCCGGGCTGCCTCTATTCTTCTCTTCAACGAGACGGAGATGAGAACAAGAGCGCGTCCTTCACCTCATCCGGCCTCCAGCCACTTGTGTGCAGAAAAAGCCAATCTGCAGAAACTGCTGGAGTGCTTGTTTTATCAACAGCGGCCCATTGCCTTCATCCGGCTTTTGATTGGCTCGGGGAGGAGAGAAGGGGAAAACAAAACAACAAGAGGAACGGGTAAGAAAGAGCTGAAGAGAGAGAGAGAGAGAGAGAGAGAGAGATGGAGAGAGATGGAGACAGCTGTTGGGGAGGAGAGCTGCAGATTTCCAGCCATTAACTTCAGTGTAATGTGGATCTGCAGTCCTGAGGAACAACAGCCGAGCGCCGCTTCAAAAGCAGCAGGAGTGGCTCGATCCGCGGCTGATGCTGAGTAAAGTGGGTCAACAATGCTGCAGAAGTGGGCCGGACAACAATGCTGGGTCGTTGGGCTGCTGGGCGATGGGTCTCGCTCTCTCAGAGACTCCATAAACAAGGAAACGAGTGTGTAATCAGCTCCAGAGTCTGTTCCTCCAGCAGACTCCATTCATTAGGGCTTCTGGACTGATTAAAGCGTTTCAGCAGCGCGGGCTCCGGACCGGCCCAGACACACACACACACACAACGCTGTCCCCACCGACTCCTCCTCACACTGGGACAATCCCTGCTCCATAGTGTTATTAAATTACTCCTTTATTGTGTTTTCTTAATGTCTAACCCAACCCTAACCCAACCCTGACCCTCATTATTCAGATGATCTGCGTCTCTCCAGCGCCTCTGCAGTGTAGATGGTGTCTCAGCAGCTGAACACAGGAGCTCTAGTGGACTGAAGCTGTGTCAGTCCAGTGTTCAGAGCTCAGTTCAGTTCAGTTCAGTGTGTAAGGGTCCATCTATGGCGGAACTAACAGTATGGGTGAAGGTTAAATGCATGTAAGCCTTTTAGCACATGTGAAAAAGAAATATTTTTACTTATTAAAATGTATTTTAAATTGATTCAAACTCC
Organism: Danio albolineatus; assembly: GCA_903798035.1. Taxonomy (NCBI): domain Eukaryota; kingdom Metazoa; phylum Chordata; class Actinopteri; order Cypriniformes; family Danionidae; genus Danio; species Danio albolineatus. The sequence goes on from CAIGQQ010033701.1 coordinate 8,452,625, forward strand.
GAATTTAATCTGACTCCAATTTCTTATAATTTAAATGTAGATTCATCCAATTCAAGCCGATTACCTTATAGGTAGGGCCACACTGAGTCTGCGCGCGGAGAATTTAGCAGATTTCCACAGATTTTTAGCCCATCATTGATTCTGTGTATTAACTGGTGTAAATGTATGATTTTAAATAATTTCAGTAATAATATTGACTATTATGAAAATATTCATATGAAAAATTTACAATACAGTGTGTAAAGTAATATTTTCTGTCTTTTAGTCGATATTTTATATGATAGACTTGATTTGTTTACCAAATAAAGTGGATTTAATTGGATTCACATTGTAAACATTAAATAAATGTTTAAATAAATGTTATATGAAATAAAAAGGTGTTACTTTTTATTTCATATATTAAGGTTTTAGTTATGATACTCCCAAAATCATTCCACATATATCCGCAGATTTTTAACAAAATTTTGCGCAGAAATAGCAAAAAATGTCCACAGATTCAAAACACAACATATTAACATTTTAGCGTGGGTGTCTTAATGAGCAGAAATACAACATGTGCAGTTGTGTTCTCAATCATACTGCAAGTCACACCTCTCCGGCCCCTCGTTTGGGATGCTCTTCATGAACCGGCCCCATGACAAACTAAGTGAAGTTTATTTATAAAGTAATCTGTAGAGGATCAGGTGTTTATGATTGATCACAGCTGGTGCTGCATTATCCAGTTTATGATCCACCAATCAGACGATTCCTGAGCCACTATAAACACCCTGAGCTCCACATCACAGCCATCTTCATCTGAAGAATCCCCCCTTCCACCCCTACTCCTCCTCCTCTCCCAGATGGGTGGCACGGTGGTCCAGTGGTTAGCACTGTTGCCTCACAGCAAGAACGTCACTGGTTCTAGTCCTCACCAAGCCAGCTGACGTTTCTGTGTGGAGTTTACACGTTCTCCCCGTGCTCGCGTGTGTTTCCCCCGGGTTCCCCGGTTTCCTCCCACCGTCCACAAACATGCAGCTTAAGTTAATGGACTAATCCACATCAGCACCATAGACATGCTCCTAGTAAGTAGTTATCTCTGAAGAGCGATCACTATCTGTTCATCAGCTACTACAGCAGGGGAGTTCTCCAGATCTACCTG
>CAIGQQ010033713.1:0-16200 GCA_903798035.1 Danio albolineatus
ACACTATGGCTTTTGGAGCGCTTTGTGCAGCGCCGCTCAAGATAAAACAATTTAGCTACTTAAGTTACAGACTTTGGCTAAGGGATTTTAGAATGACCAACATTGTAGATGTTATGCATGGTGGTCAATCTGCTTGTTTTTGTCCACTAATGCCGCATTGTGACCGTTTTTATCACACAATGTCACTTTAGATTCAAATAAGTTTTTTATAAGCGTTTTCAAAATTTAGTGAGCAGGAGCCTCGTGCATACGATGCATTCAGGCATGAGGTGATTAAAGTGAGGATGAACATTTTTACCAAAATGGCTCTAACCTGTGAGTGTCCAAGATGCGGCTCTAAATTACTCCTGCAGGCATGACTCCATTCTGATAAATGAACTGGCGTCTGAGTGCTCGCTCAAACATAGATCATCAAGCGACCGGATGCAAGTGTAGTTAGCAAGCCAAGAACTGTTTTTGCATTAAAGCTAATAATATTGTGAATAATATTCAGTTTCCTGCCCAAACCAATCATTACACTTCATAAGACCTCTGTGTGTCATCGGCAGCCACAGGCATTGATTTGTTTATTTTAAATCTTAAAATCGGGTGACCATTGACTTGCATTTAATGAATCGCCAAGCACTACTGATTCCAGGCACCTACATCTTGAATAGCCCAAGGGTGAGCGCATTAACTGTACATTTTAATTTTTAGATCAACTATGCCCTTTAAGTCTTAATCCTGTCTCAATTTTAAATTCTAAATATATATTTTTTTTATTTTTATTTTTATAGTTTATGCAATAATTTACTGAAGTATACTCTGATTAACCTTAGTAAACTACTGTCAATATTATTGTTTCTGCTCTAGCTCATATATATATATATATATATATATATATATATATTTGTTTGTTTGTTTGTTTTGATTTCTCAATCCTGAGTATAGGATACCTCAATGAGTGAGGAAGGCTGGGTATTGTCCAGATTGGTTTGCCATGCTCATTTTCAGAGCTCTCTAGAAACCTTCTCCAGCAGCGCATTTTCCTCTTGGTTTTTCTCTGCTATAGCAGTCACAAAGCGCATTGCAAGCAAAGTTTCTTAGATGGAAAAAACGAGAGAAAAAAAATAGTTAAAGTTTTATGAAAGGAAATGGGGTGAAAGATAAAAATTTCTCTAAAAACCGTTTTGACAAAATGCATGCTTTCTTTAGCCCAGCCAACATCATTAAAAAAATAAAAGGAAAAAATGTGGATGCATCATGAGGATATACCAGGGTTAAACAAAACAAGATTTTTTTTTAAATTAACTGTTCAGAGTAAGATCTAACATGCACTTAGTAAGTTCAATCCATGCAAAATTTCTGTCAAACTAAAAATAAAATTCACACACCAGAAATATTCAGCATTTTTATACTAGTTACTTTTGGTTTGACTGTACATTGATATTCATTTTACCTGAGGCCAAGAGCATCTTCAGAAAGAAAAACTGTGAATCTGAATACCTTTGTTAAAAGCTGGAGGTGGATTCAGAAGGACCCCGTAGTACTCAGACATCAGTTTCAGATCTGCGAGCAAGTAACGCTGCTTATTATCGACCGATCCAGGTTCAATGTTACCTAGAAGTAGAACAAACTTGATTGAAAGTTTTCATCTCTTCATTAATAAATGCAAAATACAGCTGGGGTGTCACAGGGATGCAGTAAGTAGCAAGATCGCCTCACTGCAAGAAACTCGCTAGTTCGAGCCCTGGCTGGTTCAGTTGGCATTTCTGTGTGGAGTTTGCATGTTCTCCCTGTGTTCACGTGGGTTTCCTCCAGGTACTCTGGTTTCCCACAGTCCAAAGACATGCAGTACAGGTGAATTGAATAAGCTAAGTTGGCCACAGTGTATGGTGTGAATGAGGGTTGCAGCTGGAAGGGCGTCCGTTGTGTAAAATATATGCTGAATAAGTTGGCGATTCATTCCGCTGTGGCGACCCCTGATGAATAAAGGGACTAAGCTGAAAATGAATGAATGAATGAATGAATGAACGAATTAAATCTGATTCGTTGCTGAATTATGGTGTAGCTGTTACAACATAATTGCTGCCAGAGGAATTGTGGCATAGAGTGATTAAAGCATTCTAATGAGGAAATTGTGCCTCTTGTCTATGACGATCAACTCTTAGCCTGTTTTAAAGCTCCTTTTTAAATGAATACACTACAACTTGAACTTTGTGTTAAGAACTAGGTTTTTTGTATATAAAGAATAATTAGAATAATAAAAGAATAATTATGTAAAAGCAAAAACAAGTTTTGACATCTTCCTCCATTACCTGAACCTTTAAAAGCTCATCCTAAACAGGCTGGCTTATATTTGAGGTCAATGTTCCGAATATTTTTGTAGCGACACAGCACCTGAACACAGAAAATCAATCACATTGGTACTGATCGCATGGCAACTGACTACACTTAAAGCAAATAAATAAATGAATGTAAAAAAACAATAATAAAATGACTGACCTCAAACGCCAGCCAGGAATAAGGAGAGACAACATCATAGAACAATTCAATAACTTTACTGGAACTGGACATCTGTAATATAACCACAAGGATCATGTAATAATGGGCACAATAACGTATGTATGTGAACGTATGCATGTGTGTGTTAAACTGTGAGAATTTTACGTGATTAAGACATGACTAGTGTAAAATCACCACAAACTTTATTAGCAAGACTCATACATCATGACAAAGCTATTACATTGACTCAAGGACATGTGAGTATTAATAAGATTAGTTACAGCTGTAGGCTCATTCAGGGGAGCCTATCAACATCTCATTCAAACCATACAAAATATATAAATTCCATGCATATTCAATTCTATTCTAAGCTTAATATTCATTCATTCTTCTCTGGAAAAATATTTGCCTATTTGCAAAGCTGATCTGAGGAGAATGAACTCAATACTCAATGAAATAAGTAATTAAATATACCACAATGACACAATTTCTAAAATGTTTTGCCTTTATGAAAAATTATTTTATGAAACTTACAATTGTTTGTTGCTAAAAAAAAATCAATCACCTTGTTGAAAAACAAATCTTGTAATCTGCTACCGCTTTTGTGAACATACTAATAATTTTAGGGACACTTTGAGACTAAACATAAAATTCATGAATATTCATACTCCCAGCATCACCAAACATCTCAGCCACAGAAAATTTCAGAACACCTGTTACTGTATCAGCACACAGCGCTCAACGATTTAAGGGAAATGAATTATTTCTTATTTTGTATTTAACACAAACTCATCTTATACATAAACACAGTAAACAAATTCAATGCAAACTATTGAAAGCCAACATTCATTATCACATAGATAATCATAATCATATGCGTAAAACATATTAAAAATATATATATTTTTAAATGGTTAAGAGGTTCAGTCCTAATGTGGAGTTAGGCCATACAGTATGTGGCCCACGAGCCGTAGTTTAGGGACTCCTGCTCTACACTCTAACATTCTCATTTTAATAGCAGCTAAAAGCACCATTTAGCCATCAGAGAGTGTTACAATTCACAATCTCCCTTTTCAAAAACCTGATAAATCAGCACCACAATTTTCTCTAGCAGGTTTAATGTGTTTATGATTGGAGCAAAAAAGTTAGTTTTGAGACTTAAAGGCATGTGAATCTGAATAATGTTTATTTCGAGGTTGTTTAAAAAGTCTGGAGGCGCAGCATCACACTTTGGGTTTGGTAGGATGAGGCCCAAGCCACTTCTCTCCTGAAAGACAAAAAATACAAATTAGGGGAAAATCAGAGCCTTTATCCAAAGATTTCAATATCCTAGAGTTTATGGTTTTATTTTTAGTATAAAACTGGGTATGGAAATTATTTTAAAAAGTAATAAAAAACAATTAAATTAAAACCAACAAACAAAAACTGAATTAATCATTCATTCATTAGTCTTCACAGCGGAATGAACCGCCAACTTATCCAGCATTTGTTTTATGCAGCAGATGACCTTCCAGCTGCAACCCATCACTGGGAAACTTCCAAACACACTCATTTACACACATACATACGGACAATTTAGCTTACCAAATTCACATGTACTGCTTTTCTTTGCACTTGTGGGGGAAACCGGAGCACCCAGAAGAAACCCATGCGAACATGGGGAGCACATGCAAACTCCACACAGAAATGCCAACTGACCCAGCCAAGGCTCGAATCAGCGACCTTCTTGCTGTGAGGCGACAGCACTACCTACTGCACCACCGTGTCACCCAAACTGAATTAATAGCAACCTAAATGTATTTCATCATATGCAGTGTAGATTTAGTGTCCATTATGGGCACCAGGCCCAATCTCAAATGGCACAATTCATTTAACCAACGGCCCAGTTGATTCAGATAAATTGCATTCACAGATGATGTATTCTAAGATTTCTAGCTCAAATTTGTAAAATTTCCAAGACTCTTCTGTTTACTTGTTTCTGCTGTTGGTTATATTTCCTGCTTGTCTATGGCTAGCTTGACAACTTATTCGAATTTAGTGTATTTTGAAATCATTTGGTGGCCATTTATTGTATTTGATTATTTTGATGTATACAATAAGTTAGCTTGACCAGATTCTTATGTGAAGAAAGCATTATTCTTCAGTAGTGTTGTCATCTATTACACTATATTATACTACTATTATACTATATTATTGCTCATAGTCTTTGGGACAGCACTAGACACCAGTAATTAGTTACAAACAAAGGATATGGAACTGCTTGAACCTTCAGTTAGAGAATCTGGAATACACAAACTGTGCTTGATGCCATGGGGGGTGTGAGGATGAGGGTGGCGGTTGTCGTGGATGAAAGAGGGTTGGGGAGTCGCAGAAAAAGTGAAAGTGAAAAGCGGACGGGGAAGAGGGCGGTTGAGGAGGGGGATCGGTAAAACGAGGTGCCGGATCTGGCGTGTTCCGGCACAAATTAAGCCCTGCTTGATGCCATGCAAAAGCTTATTGAAGAATGATGGTCTTCTGTTTGGTTCATACCTATCAGTTCCAATGGGCCATATAACTGTATATTACAAATATTGATTGAGACAAGATCACAAATTCCGTTCAGTGCATCTGAGGCACAATCACAATATAAATGCATGTGACTAAATTTAATGTGCACTTGCAATCATGAGCCATAACAATGGCTGCCGTGTGCAACATGTCTATGAAATCTCGAAAAGTTCTGCTATTATGCATCAGTTTGTTTTTGATTAACTTGGGTTTTGCGTAGAGATTCAGGGATTATCAATCTTCAATAATACACTGAGAAGTAAATTATACCTCAAACTTGAGTTTTTACTGGGGCACAGAAACTTTTTGCAGTGGCATGTGATTCCAATGCTCTGAGCAGACGTGACAGAAGACACAAGTGCTCAACGAGTTAAGGCACCTATATACCTCAAATTAATTTCTTACGCTTTGTTTCAAGACAAAGAGAATTTGAAAGGCTGCATGACAGTTTTCTGTTTTCAAACATTCCTCACTGCTTGTGTGTAACCCCTAAACACAGCAATGATGGGGGCTGTGAGAAAAGAACAGTTTCATAAACATCTGTCATTTAGGATTGGGTTTTGGTGTTTTTAGCACCTTGGAGAGTCTTGTGCATATTAGAGTTTTACATTGCTAGTTAAATGTTTACATTTCTAATCTTACCAAGGAAATACGCCATAAGCTCAAATCTGTCAGAACCGAAGAAGACCCCAACCTCTCCGCCAGCCTGACATACAATGAATGGTAAACCAAAGCACTACAAATACAGGGGGAAAATGTGTTAGTGCGTTTTATTTTTAACACAAATAAATTTTACTAAAGGTGAAGAGATGCAAGCAAACGCCACTGACCTTATACTCCAGGGCTTCATTTGTAATACTTGTCAGCTTGTCTTTGATTTGCTGAGATGAAGCAAGGGTCAGAATGTCTTCCACCTCAATGGCTGAGAAACCAGCCTTTATTCCTACCTGTGAAAACAAAAGGATTTTAAAGAACAAAAGAGATAATTTTATTGTCTTTGTTATAAGTTTAGCATATGTCAGTGCTAAAATATATTTAAGAATATCCACATGTGTAATTCTACTGCAATCCTGATTTAATTTTGTCATCTTGAGTAAAGGATACCTCTGTGAGTGAGGCAGGCTGGACTATGTCCTGATGAGTCCTCCACATTCGTTTCCAGAGCTCTCTAGAAACCTTTTCCACCAGATCACCACCATCTTTTTCCTTCTCTGCTACAGCGGTCACAAAAAGCATTGGAATCACAGCGTCTAATATGGCAAAAAGAAAGACAAGGGACAAAGGGAAAACGTGATTCTAGCAACTCAAGGTCCATCATTCTTCTTCCAGGAGAACCAGTGAATGGTGAATGATGATTACTGCAGATTTAGTTAAAGCAAAAAAACAAACAAACAGATGGGTTACCCTTGCTCAAGATTTAAACAATGTTTTAGAAATATTTGCTGAGAGACCTTTCTTGATAAGTTTTGAAGGTCGATACATTGGAACCCCAAAGTACCGAGACAGCAGCGTCAGATCTGAAGTCATGTATGTAAGCTTACTAGGGTTTAATCCAGGAGGACGGTTCCCTATGAAAAGAACAAAAAAGAATGTTATAATTATACATATAAGTACTAAACGTAGTACAGTTGAGGAATAAGCAGAATAATCTAAATAAAAATAGTTACACTTACTGTATGAGATTTTTATGTTTGTATATTTTGTAGTGAATAGATTGGAATGAGGTCATTTCCCTGTTACCTGAGCCTTCTATGACTCCTGCTAAATATGCTGGTTTCAATTTGAGTTCGACGTTCCAAACATTTTTATAACGACACAGCACCTTAACAAAAAAAAACAAAAAAAAAAAAACTCAACCATAAAAAATGCCAATTAACTCATTAAATGCCTTTCTGTAGTCCAAATAGTAGAGCATGACAATGTTAAGATTGTGGGTTTGATTTCTGAAATGTGCACCTTCAATGCAATTTATGGTTAAAGGCAGAAAACTCTATGCACCTCAAATGCCAGCCAGGAGTAAGGAGAGGAAACATCATAGAACAACTTGATCACCTTTCCAGAACTGATCATCTGTAATAAATAAGCACATTGGGAAAAAAAGCTAAAGTTCACAATGACATTATCAAAACTGTTGAACCATAGTGTTTTTTTTTTTTGTTTTATGCATACAAAACTACACAAAACATCCCCAAAAATCTTGATTTCATGAGGCCAAAATAATACACTATACTAAATTGCTTTTTGATATTTATACTGTACAACCAGTTTTGCACCCCCAAAATTTTTCTTTAATGGTTCATATAATATTTTAATGAAGATTGTTATAAACCTATATGAATCCGGCAATTACTGTGGGTAACAATTAACATATAACAAAGTTTATCTATAGTCTTTGCATGTAGCATGCTGGGATTGCATTTACAACTGGCTATATTGGTTCACATATTTGACTAAACTATTATTCTTTGGACAGGCCAGACCTAAATACATTTGTTCTTGAGTCATCAATTTACTGATTCACATGGAGTCAAATCAGAAGATCTTCTGAGCTTGAGTCCCTGTGATTATTTGCATGAAATGTATGTTTTCTAATGCTGCAATTTTAGGATTTATTATTGTAAATGATAATCATATTTATGTCATGACGGGCAGTTGTTTGTGAACTAAATCTACTGTAAGGTCAAGCTGCAGGACCAAATGTATGGAATGTGTAGAAATGTTGCATTTACTGTGCCCTAACACATATATAACATAAAACTGGAATGGTTACTTTCTTTTTATTTGCCTTGTGTTACTTTATTTTTATACTGTATGTTTGTATTTGTCAGCACTTTGTTTATGTACATTAGGCTGTATATTTAGTTATTTTCATTTGTTTGTACTCTTGAATTCCCATTATTGTTAGTAATTACCAGTGTATGACACGTTTTGATAATAAAATTAAACTATTTATTCATTTAGTCAATTGAAAAATCAAGAAAATTTGTACAAGTGACATTTGAAGGGGGGGCTTTATATTTACACTGGAGAAATATTTAGTTAGGAGGGCCTCATGGTGGCGCAGTGAGTAGCATGTTCGCCTCACAGCAAGAAAGTCGCTGGTTCGAGCCTCGGCTGGGTCAGTTGGCATTTCTGTGTAGAGTTTGTATCTTCTCCCCATGTTGGAGTGGGTTTCCTCCAGGTGCTCCAGTTTCCCCCAAAAGTCCAAAGACATGCGGTATAGATGAATAGAGTAAGCTAAAATTGTCCATAATGAATGAGTGTGTATGGATGTTTCCTAGTGATGGGTTGCAGCTGGAAGGGCATCCACTGCATAAAACATATGCTGGAATAAGTTGGCGGTTCATTCCACTGTGGCAACCCCTGATTAATAAAATGACTAAACCGAAAATAAAATAAATTAAATATTTAGTTAGGGTAATGTACTTCGTCCTTTACTGGCAGACATCCAAAGCAATGCTGTGTGCATGATTAAATGCTCATGTCTCTTTTCTTGTCGTGTCTTCATGTGCTGGTATTTTTATCAGCTGACAACTTGTGAAGGGCTTTTAGAATCCCCAGTGGCACACAAATACTGCAGGAACACACCAAGCTGATGTGGTTTCATTTGGACCAAAAAGCTGCCCGTGAACACACCAAACGGATGCAGATGACTGAAACAAGAGTGCACATTCTATGCCTGCGTTTCACTTCATAGGGAGCAGTAGGCTGTTTTCTATTTTAGAACAGGAATCTGGAACGTCCTACATGCGCGTGCAAAGCGTAAACAACGCAGTGTTCAGTGCCATTTCACAGTAATTATCACTCACAACGAAGGGGTCGACAATTCTGATCCGAAGTGTCTGATAATTTAATAATCCGTATCATTTGCAAATATTTGAGAAATGTAGCGAAATCATAGCTGGTTTCTTTGTGTGCCCTCTTGACATGAAATATTCACTCAATATGTCACTTCACTACGTCACACTCATGCTCTGGGGTGTGTTTCCCAAACAATGACAAAACTCGTGGGTGAACTATTATAGTATGATGCATAGTTTGGGAAAAGAACGATGTAGTGACCAGTGTTTCCCAAAAGCGTAGTTACTTTGTTGCTTTGCAGATCCATCATTTGAACCACGTTAGTTATAACTAGGCCCACACGGAATCTGTGCGCAGAATTCCGCAGATTTCCGCAGATTTTTAGCCCATCGTTGATTCTGTTTATTTACTGGTGTAAATGTGTGTAAATTTATATTTATTCAGTTTTCTAATTAATTTCAATAATAATATTGACTAATATGAAAATATTCATATGATTTATTTACAATACAGTTTGTAAAGTAATATTTTCTGTCTTTTAGTAAAGATTTTATATAAGTGACTTACTTTGTTTACCAAATACAGTGGATCTAATTAAATTTGCATTGTAAACATTAAATAAAAGTTAAAATGGTATTACTTTTTACTTCATATATTAAGGTTTTAGTTATGATACTCCTAAAATCATTCCGCATAAATCCGCAGATTTTTAACAAAAAACTCAACAGAAAGAGCAAAAAATGTCCGCAGATTCTGTCTGGCCCTAGTTATAACGTAAAACGTCCATAATTCTTTAGAGAAAAACCTTATAATTATTTTGTGCACATTTTATTGTTTTAGACGCACACGCAAAATCCAATATTAGTTTGGGTAAAAGCATGCACTCGTTTTCCATATTAATTGAAATATATGTAAATGGCACATGTTTCTTTTACAAATATTATTGACAATATTCCATATTCTAGTCTAAAACATAAAATCACTTACAGATATGGCCACTGATTATGTGTTTCTTCTTGCAGCTAACACATATTCAAATTTCATATATAAAACATATAAATTGTTAATGGTTGGAATGTACAGTAGGCTATTTATTAAGAAATGAAAAAAAATCCTACTTATAATAATAGTAATCATCATCATAATAATAATTAATAATTTAATATTATTAAAATATAAATATAATATAATAAATATAGTTTACCTAGAGCTTTCATCATTCATCAATGACATAAATGTTTTTAAAGTGCACTGCGAAGGGAACACAATTATCAATATAATGTTCACTAAAAATGAACTGTAAAAAATGCTTTGAATTAAATTGCACCTAAGAGAGATGACCTTAATGGGTTTTTTTTCTAATCATTTCAAGTTTTTATGTTGGAACGTACGAAAGGAATAGGGCATAGGGGGATAACTGGGAATAGAACAAAACCAGGAACTTTTAACTAAAGCTCTAGAGGTGTAGTTGCAACCGTACAAGTTTGCGATGCAGTTTGCGAATGTTTGTTGGAACAATGGGTTTGGGAAACGCCACATCAATGAACTATGTTTGTAACAATAAAACTTGCGACCTTAGTTGGCTAACGATTAGTTGCTGAATAACCAGTCAAAGCGCTCTCTTCACCCGACGCAGACATGAACTAAGCCAATGAGCTCTGACATTAACCAGAATGAGGAGCAACTTGCGAAACACACCAAACCAACTAGCCAGACCAACGAAGCCCAATGACCGACCGTTGGCTTGGTGCGTCTTGGCCCTTAGGTGTAAAAAGGGCAGTAGCACTTTTTATAATTGTGCGGGAAATGATAAGCACAAATCAGCCATAATAACATCATAACAAAACATAAATAAGCATAACATAATATATAGCTAAAAAAATACATAATTTACAGAAAGTAATTTACTTTAAAGCTTATTAACATATTCTTCTTAGTATTTCTTCAACATGGTACAGAGGGCAAAAACCTTTAATGTAGTTAAGTTAAATATTAAGACATGCGCTTTTATAGACCATTTCATTCAAGCATCTGTTGCCTAAAGAATATGTTATTGGAAGGATGCTCCCTCCCTAAAATGCAGTCATTCAAAGCATAATGTTGAGTGCACATGCATCATCTGCATATATTGGAGCTAGCATACCCAGATAGCAAGCACTTTTGGGCCGATTATGGTTAAAATGCAGCACTTTCGACAATGGGCCATGCAAAACTCTTCTGGCTGACTGATGCAGAATGAGCTAGCGGTAGCTCAATCTATCATGTTTCATCTAAAAAACAGGGGTAGCGCATCTTCGCAGCTTCAAGTGTCCATCAGAATGAACTAACTTAAATATGGGTGTAAGCACACGTCAGGTTCAATCGCAATGAACAACCACTCTAATAAAGAAACACATTTCAAGTAGTTCATTTCAATAGACATTTGAAGCTGACAAGATATGCTTTCTACACCCTTATTTATTCTGATAAACATTTGATAGTACATAGAAATACATTTTCTGTAAATACATTTTATGAAGCTACTAAAGTTACTCGACCAAGAGCAGTTGGTGATTTTTATTTTTATTTTACTTTTTTTGATTTGCTCTTAATTATTGTAATTTATAGTTTATTGTGGATATTTGTATTGCCCTACAATATTCACAGAGTTAATATATACTCTACAACCTTTCTTTGAAGATTACCATAACAAAAAAAATTTTCAGTGTATTAATCTGTGTGAATTTAATTGTTACCTAAAGAATAACAATCTGCGCTAACAAAATAAACAATTTAAATTAAGTTTTTACATGGAATTTAAAGGAATCTGAAGTGAATGGTTTTTTTTATGAATTTGTCTCTATCGACCTGAAAGTACTGACCAATTGTAAGCATTAGGAATGCAATTTTGATCTTTAAAAAAAAAAACAAAATAAATTAAGATGATATATTTAACACAGATTATTAATTTTGACAGGCACTTCACATTCATTGGAAGATACTTGAAAATACATTAAAAAGGAGTGTGGTAGCTGTTATTTACAAGAATGTCTTGAACCTACCTTGCTGTCGTTCCCCTTTTTGTAGTGTGATGTTGAGGCTGTTTTATAGTGCCACTGCCACCACCTACTAGACTGCATAGAGCCACAATGCATGAGTGGATTTAAATACTAGAATGCTCTGCAATAGTTCAGCCAGGACAGAATGAGCTGTGCAGAATGTCCTGACTGGAAGGGTCTTCTCATACTGAAGGTTTCCAGCTGTTCTGGGAGGAGGAGAATTATTTTTATTTTATTTTAATGTAATGTGTCATATTTACATACAGCTATATTAATTCTCAATGTGACACTATAGAATAAACAAATTAAACGTTTATAATAAATGTTAACATTTTTATCTAGATGCTTATTGATTTAACTTGGAATTATATTTTACAATATTACTGTTTGTACTCCATTTTTGATTAAATATACATTTAACAAGCAGAAATGACTAGCAGAAAAATCTGCAATTGTTAGTATGTATAGACATGCATCTTAATTTCTGTCTTTTTATTGTCTTATAATGTTTGTGTTATAAGGATATCTATACATTTAATCAGATGATTGAAACTTTATTGAAAAGATTATTGGTAGTTCAAAGGTGTTTAGGAGCCACAATGAACTCCCCCAAAAAGTTTGCTTTGGTGAGCTGTTTCAACCTGGTGAGCTGAAACAAACTCAAAATGAACATTTGTTTTGTCCGGATTTTGTTCATTTCACTTCAATTGTTGTTTTAAGTATATGAGGGCCTTTAGAAGGTATTGGGTATTGGTATTGGGGTTTGGTTTTTAGTCTTACTAAGGAAATACGCCATTAGCTCAAATTTGTCAGAACCGAAGAAGACCCCAGCCTTTTCGTTGACCTGACACACAACGAATGGAAAACCACAGCACTACAAACATTGTAAAAAATTATGCCACGGTTACGAGATTGAGCATGTAAAATTCTGTTGAATGGCGCTGTGAAAAGGGGCGGGAATAAACACGATAATTAGACGTTAAAAAAGCAAACAATTGGTCCATATTTCACATTTTGGTCATTTTTTAATCTTTGATTGGTAATTTGCGGTCACGTGATGCGATTTCACAGGTCAGAGTTCACCAAGCTTCAAATTTGCAAAGCAGCGCTCTGTCACATTCGCGTACGTATGAATGAAAAACGAGAGCGATGGCAGGTATGGTCAGGACGTTCTGTCCAGACTGAACTGTTGCGGTGTTCTATGGGCAGGCTCTCCAACCACTGCTACCAGTCCTCTGGAACTCTGTAACCCCAATCCAGAATGCGGCAGCAAGAGTTTTAATGAGCCGAAAAGAACACACTGTTCATCTGTTACTGATAGCACTTGCATTATATTCAAGGTGATGTTCACTTACAAAACAGCCACTAGCTCTGCAACCCTTTACCTAAATTTGTTAATTCAGACTTGTATTTCCTCTAGAAATTTGCGTGCGAGTAATCGGCACATTATGGCGGCAACCCGAGGAGGCACAAAACAATCATATCAGTATGGAGTAATACCAGGGTTGGTCTTTCTGTTACTCACTTAAGCACTAGCAATGCTGAGGTTGTAGTTTGGTTTCTTGGAAAACCAAGAACTGATCAAATGTGCACTTTCAACTAAATGTACATAAAGATTAAAGGTAAAATCTAAAGTTAATATATTATGCACCTCAAATGCCAGCCAGGAGTACAGAGAGGAAATATCATAGAACAACTCGAGCACTTTTTAAAACTTAACATTTGTATTAAATAAGCACATTATAACATTTGAACATGAAAAACAACCCTAGTACTAAACCCAACCCTCACAGAAAAAGATTGACAAATTTTAATTGTCAAAAGACTAATTATGGCTAATTATGATTTTTAATCATACTGAAACAGGGCATGTGCTCATAAACCACCTCAACATTTTAATACCTAGGTCATACCCATGTCATTACACAAGTTTGTGTCCTTGTAAATCACGTAAACATCTGCACTTGAGATGAAAATCTTGACCTCTTGACTTTTTTTAAACATACTGTATGGTGGTAAATTAGACTCAGATTACACATGCACAAGAATAAGAAAAGGAACTTGACATTTAATGGATGGTACTTGAAAATATTCTTACATCTTGAATTCATTCATTCATTCTCTTTTCGGCTTAGTCCCTTTATTAATCCGGGGTCGCCACAGCGGAATGAACCGCCAACTTATCCAGCATTTGTTTTACGCAGCAGATGCCCTTCCAGCCACAACCCATCTCTGGGAAACATCTTGAATTCATAAAAAGAAAACTAACTGATAAGCTGCAGCTCCCTAACAGATCAATGTTGTTACATTGCAGTAGCAGTGTGTCATTTACATGAATGTCTTTGCTGCCCTTCTCCTCTGATTTGGTGTTGATTGTCAGACTGTTTAATCGCCACATCCACAATGGAGTTGGAGAACATGGACTACTAAGCTTCAATGTATCCAACCTCCCTCCCTGGTCAAAATTCTTTAAGGGGTGATAGTTGAAAAATCCCTCTGACATGGTTCAGCCAGACATTCCCAGAGAACCAAATACATTTGGGCCTGCCAGGTTTGTCTGGCCTTCTTCTTTGCCAGCGGGTCTAGTGCCCTGTGCACCGATATACACTCTTATGTTCAAACATGGTGTTTGCTATGGATAAACTGTGATCTGCACAGTGATGGTTTGTATGGCTTGTTTTATATACAAACAAGTATGTGCATTTGAAAAGGTCTGAACCAAATGGCCTACAGGAAGAGTTGTGACCCAACCAAACCAGTTGGGTGATCTCCAAGCGATCATATCCTTTGTTATAAAGTAGCGTCTCACAGAAAGAACTTTGGGTTACTTAAAGACCGACAGGTTAATATCGATGCTGAGGAACAGTACTATTCACTGTCCTTAATAAAGTTTTCTCCCTGTACGAACTTTGGTCAGCTTACTTATTGTATGTAATAGAGTCACCTAAAGTGGCGAACCACCCAATAACGGTTAAGCCAAATACAGCAAAATCTAACAGTTTGATGGAAGTAGATGCAGCTTTGGAATGGTAATGAGGGTTAGTAAATAATGATCAAATTGTTATTTTCAGGTGAATTAATCATTTAAACTGATTTGCTGAATCATACAGTAGTTGAACACAGGAAGTCATTGTGATTGATGAACTGAATCAGCCAGGTGACTCTCTTCCTCGGTGAATAATGGTGCATTCAAGTCATGTCAGAGATGTTTCATTTACTGTGTTTTTAAATCGTGAGCATGTAAATAAAAGGCTATTTAAAAAAAAAACTCGATAGCAGTCAATGTGTGCAACATGTAGTTTATGCGCTGGTTATGTGCTGTGTTAGCCAGTGAGTAACTGTGACAGTATTAATAAGCAATAAAGGTTTTATTGCTAAAGATTGTACAGTGCAAAACATCAGCGTATGATTATCATGGAATAAAGAGGTAGTTCATCCAAAAATGAAAACTTACAGTAAATTTTCTCAGGCCATTAAAGATGGGGGTGATTTTTTTTTTTTTTCATAAAACAATAAATAAGATTTTTTGCTGAATGATTTTTTTTTAGAGATTTGTAAAATGCAAATAGTCGCCTGTTTTTGAGATTAAAAAGTAACACATACAAACCTGTAGCCGTGGGAGGTTCAGGTGGTTTAAAAGACCCACCCTCACTGACAGGTCCAGAATATGTCCTATACAAAAGCCAATACTATGCCATCATAAATTGTGAAAATAGTGCATCAGGCTTTAAGGCTGAATCCTCTGTTGGCTGTTGCTTTGGCATTACTTTAGCTAATTAGTCTTGGCCAATGCAAACTATTATTTTTATGTGTTCAACACTCAGCTGTGCAAGAAAACATGCATGTTTTCATCTTTTATTATTCAAATGGCCAAATTTTTGACTGAGGAAATTGACTGAGGTGCTGGACAGTTTGTTATTTGCCTAATAAGTGATAATAGGCTACAGTTTTTAATTTGAAACTTTATAATCTGCCTACATTTTTTTATTCTAATGATACATGATATAATAAATTTGTATTTTAAATAAAGAAGCATTTTTTCATATTCCTTCATTATAAATCTGTTTTTAGAACATTAAAACGTGTGGTTATGATGACCAATCAACAAGCTAATCCAGCAAAAAATAGTGCTTAAAATGTCACTATAAATGCAGCATTTAAACCTCATAATTAAATAGAAAATGAGGCGAATAACTGCACAAAAAACCACTCCTTCATCAGGCTGTCTACGGGCCTGCAGGGCCAAATCAGTCCCTGTGATTTAAGATGATGGACTAGTTTTACTTCCATCCAAAGATGTGAACATTAAACTAATGTGCAAATCTGGAAT
>CAIGQQ010033720.1:0-10958 GCA_903798035.1 Danio albolineatus
GAATGAGAATCGCTTTCCTTTCACAATTACAGACCAAACTTTCAGCCCTGGGCAGAAATACAGCAAACGGCAACATCGGGCTGTAGAGCTAATAATACAGGGGAGAAACAGAGAGTGATGGAAAATAAACTGCTTTTTGGTCACGTAGTAGTTGATTTATCCTAAGTTTATATATTTCTGAAATTTCTATATCTTCTCTGCAGGTATGGAGGTATCTGGATAGTATTTTACAGCACTTATTTTATTTAGTTCAGCTACTCTCAATATTTTCATGTTTCTCCAAACTAATATGACTAGTTTTTTTTTATTTTTTTTATTTGTTGAATAATAACAGCATTTTAAATTTTTAAGTGGAGCATATGGTCTGCTCAGACTCGCTGGAAAAAACGCAAGTACCGCCCTCTCCAAAAATGTATCTATACATGGAATTCACCGCACTTTCAGCTGAAATAAACCCTATGGGCCCTATCATAAACCTGGTGTAATCAAGGTCTGCAATCAATCGCCATACAGGGAATAAGGCAGCCACAAAGTCACTGGTAGTTTGAATAAGGCTTAAAAATGTAACGCTACACCAAAATGATGGCCTTCTTAGCCCCAAAAAATTTACAAAACAGAAAAAAAGCTTCTAGTGATTAATTAACCGAGGGTGCACTACATCATGTCTAGGGAAGTTTTATTCATGCATCAGCTGAAATGGCACAGACTAAAAGACTGTACTGAGTCATCAACTCTATTTGTTCATTACTTTTCTTTTTGTTTCACAGGTCAAATTCGGAGAGCCTTTGGATCAAGACTCCCAAGAACTTTTCCGATGGATCTGCCAATTTATCAACGACTTTAAGAAAGTACACTCTGAATACACTCAATGAACCCGAATCCCCATTCAGGTCTACACAAGTAAATGCTTGCTTGTGCGGATCTGGACCTGCTTTCTCAAGCATTTCAAACAATTCGAAACGTCATCTGTAGAAAAAGACTCATCAGCAGAATATGACCAATGGGTGTCATTCACTAATAACTGTGTACGTTTTTTAAATTTATGAGCACGTTTGAACTTCCCATGAAAACTTTCCGCCTAATTCACAATGCATGCGTTTGTTCTTAAAGGTCCCGTGAAGTGCTTTGAAGTGTGCATTTTTAAGTGGTTGACTTTGGCCCCGTTTACACTAGTGCGTTTTAGTTTTAAAACGGCGTTTTAGCATGAAAACGATTCGCGTCCACACTAGCGTTTCACCCAGCGTTTCTGAACACATCTCCGTACACACTACTTCACCAGAAACGTATATCACGTGACCATTCGCGCACTCTGGGCATGCGTGTTAAAGTATAAACAGGAAGCATGTGTCTCGCTCAGCATTCTAAATAGGGCTTACACCACTTGAAACGCGAGTGATTAGCGAGTGCTCGAACAGTAGCTTGCCTCTTGCAAATATATGCAGCTGTTTTAGTAAAAAAGGCAGAGTTTAACTGCACAATGGCGCCTAAAACAGACAATAGTGCAAACAACGCTCCCATTTCTGTGTCCATGTTGTTTACAGTGAAGGCTGGTCTGTGGCGTTATAGTCATGTGATAGGGGCTTGACGAATAAGGGAAGGTTACGCAATGACCCAAAAGCGAATCTCAGAAGCGAATCTCTACAGCCATGCCTCCGTTTTCAAATGTCTCCATTTCCCCTCATCCACTCTGAGACGGAGCAGCAGCGTTTTAAAATGAAAACAGCCTCTCTAGCATTTCCAAAACGCTCCGTTTTCGGGGCTCGAAAACTTCAGCGTAATGTGGATGGATGGCGTAACCGTAGCAAAACTTATGCGTTTTAAAACAAAAATGCATTAGTGTAAACGGGTCTTTTATCTCAACCGAAACACGAAGAAAGGGTGGCACATAGATTATCTCCTCCCTTTTTTAAGAAGCAACTAATACAGTTTTGCTTTATCACCACTCTGCCAATGAGAGTAAAATGAGAAAAGTCTTGAAGGGGGCAGGGCATGTCCAATACTATAGAGCAGGGGTGTCCAAACTCGGTCCTAGGGGGCCGGTGTCCTGCAGATTTTAGCTCCAGCTTACTTCAATACACCTGCCTTGAAGTTTCTAGCCAAAAAGAGCTTCATTAGCTGGTTCAGGTGTGTTTAATTGGGGTTGGAACCATACCTGCCAACATTTGGTTTTGAAATTCCGGAAGAATATCTACGGGGGGCATAAAATGATTTTCTCATATACATTTTTAATGTTTTATTGTGACATTTAACATCGTAACATATTAAATTAAAAAAATCCAGTAAGTTTAGAGTAGTGCGTTTTTTTTTTTCAGTAGAATGCTGATGGTTTTTCAGATTAAGAATAAAAATACAAATAACAAAATAAACATACGAATGAGCCTAAAGCAATATCCGTGGCTACTGAGCCTCCTGGCGACACAATGAGGTCTTGTAAAGATAAACGATAACAATAAACTCTCTAAGGAAATGAACATTATTTATAATTTTAACATAATTTACAATTTTAGTGTCGTTGTGATTCCACATGCTGAGTAATGTCGTTTTTCCCACTGTGTCCGACATTAAAATCAATACGACACACCTTGCAGAAAGCCTGGTCGTCATCAAGGTGGCTTCTAGACAAACACTTGAATTCTTCCTTCCAGCTGCTGTTAAATTTACATGTATTTTTTTTTCTTTGCCGAAGCACAACCTGACTCTTTTCCTTCCATCATGTGGACTACTACAGACGCAGCTGCTTGTTGCTACTGCCACCGTTCAAGTCCCGCATCTACCTCCTGCGCAGAAATCAACCACCTGAGTTGTAACGTATGTTGCCAGATTGAGGTAAAATATATTATAAGATTTGAATATTGCGTCAGTTGTGTGAGGTAATGAACTTCATTCAAGATCTGGCAACTTGACAAACATGAACAAAAGTGCTTTTTTTGAAACTGCATTGGGACGTACAAATTACGGGAGTTTCCCAGGAGAAATTAAAAATCGGGAGGGTGGCGGGAGATGGATGTGAAATATGGGAGACTCCTTGGAAAAACGGGAGTGTTGGCAGGTATGGTTGGAACTAAAATATGCAGGACACCGGCCCTCCAGGACCGAGTTTGGACACCCCTGCTATAGAGCATTTAATTGGTCCGAAGATTTGATGAGAAACCGAAGTTATGAGGTGACGTGAATAAAACCGTTGATCCATTTAGGCGGATGATTAAAAGATTCATATCTTCTAAACGTGAATTTTGTCACTGTTTTGGAGCACACTAGCTGGTAGATATCCTACAAACTAACATACTGATACTATTATCTAAAAATATATATTTCAACCTCATGGGACTTTAAACTCTTTCTTCTGTTGACGAAATAGCACCTGTGTGCATGAGGTTAGAAATTTGCAATAATACACGCCCACACCAGCTCCATATAAGGGCTTTCCACCATTATGGTTATAATAGTTCTGGATTTTATTAGTTTTAGTCTTTATTTCATTTTGACTTTGTTTTCAAATTCAGTAAGTTTAATTAGTTTTTAGAGGAAGATTTACTAGTTTTAATAATGTTTATATTTAAAAAAATTGCTTAGTTTTGGTTTAGTTTAGTTTTTTCAGTATTATTTTTGTTTTATACAGATTTGTTAGGTGCGAGATTCAATCTCATCAGAATACATATTGTATAATAAAAACTCAACTAGGGGCGTCACTGTGGCACAGTGGGTAGCACAATCGCCTCACAGCAAGAAGGTCGCTGGTTCGAGCCTCGGCTGGGTCAGTTGGCATTTTGTGTGGAGTTTGTATGTTCACCCCTGGTTGGTGGGGGTTTCCTCTGGTTGCTCCGGTTTCCCCCACAAGTCCAAAGACTGTTTTTCCAAAATGTTTTTTCAATTCTAGTTTTCTTTTCTTCATTCATTTTCGTGAACTATAATATCCTTGCTTTCACAAAGCAGCACTTTTCCAGAGAGAATTATAAGAAGACAAATGATGAATTAAGAAGAGACTATTATGGCAAAGAAACAAAAGAAAAGAACTAATGAAGGTTGGGATGTGAGAACATTTATTTTGTTGACTTTAGAAAAGACTCTTCTCGAAAGAGTTGAGCTGCACATTTTATGATTCTAGGCAACCGCTGTTTCAACAGTCCTGATGCTCAGGTGCTTTTTCTGTTGACTTTTTAAAAACTTTTTCCTTACTGCAGGCACACAGAGCACTCCGTCAAAACACAAAGCTGAAAACCTGTGTGCACATAAACACATCACAAAACACTTGATGCCAATTAACAAAAAAACATTCTAAAAAGGCAAAATACGAATTCAGTGTGTTCAGGGCTATTCAGCACTTTCAAGGTAATATAAACGTAAATAACAACTAGTTGCATGTAGCATTCTTTATACATGTGTTTAAGACCCTCTGTGTACATGATTACTGTGTACATGTGAAATAACTTTATTAATTGTCGCCCAATTAATCCACATTTTTTAAAATGTAAAATAATCTTTATTTAATTACATAAACATTGCACTTTAAAAACAAACATTTTAAAACTTGCTAATGACTCCAACGGCAGAGGGATCTGCTTCTGATCTAGCACTGGTCTATATAATTACTATTATCAATGTTCCTATGCCTTTTCTATGGCACTCATATCTTTGTACAAGACAATTTGCGGGTCATATGGAATTCTGTGTTTTCCACCAGATGATTATCATCCAAATCACCTACATTTTGCAAGTAAGAAATAGTGTGTGATCTGATCCCTTTAAGAGATGCACACTTCCGTGTTGGCATAGTTGACACTCAAGTCCTGCATGCGAAAAGCTGTGAAAAGCTAAATGAAAGCTGTAACCTGTTAACATGCATTCCTTTTTCTTCAGCTTAGTCTGTTATTTATTAGGGGTTGCCACAGTGGAATGAACTGCCAACTATTCCAGCATATGTTTTACACAGCGGCATAGCCACTTCCAGCCACAATCCAGCAATGGGAAAGACTCATATACCCTCACATTCAGAAAACAAACCACAGCCAATTTAGTTCATCCAATTCACCTCTAGTGCATGTCTTTAGACTGTGGGGGAAACTGGCGCACCTGGAGGAAACCCACGCCAACATGAGGAGAACATGCAAACTCCACACAGAAATGGCCTGGCTAGGACTGAATTGAATAATCTAAATTGATGGTTGTGTGTGTGTGTGTGTGTGTGTGTGTGTGTGTGTGTGTGTGTGTGTGAATGTGAGAGTGTATACTGTATGTGTTTTCCAATACTTGGTTGCAGCTGGAAGGGCATCCGCTACTTAAAACATATGCTGGAATAGTTGGCGGTTCATTCCGCTGTGATGACCTCAGAAATAGAGACTAAGCCGAAGGAAAATCTATGAATGAATGAACGTCCATATGCACATTTAATGCATAAATTTATGCGTACACATGGTTAGTGAAGGAGACCCAATGTTTTCTGGATCTTTCCCAGTGCTGCTGTTTGGTCTGATTAAAAGTCTTGGCGAGCTGGATCATACGCTTCTTTGACCCGGCCTGGATTGATTTTCCAGGCAGGGGTGAACGTTTACTAGCAGCACGTATTATTTTTGTTCTCTTAGAGTGGATGTATAATGGATCTTAGCAGTAAATCCACAGATGTCTGGCGTGAAAAGAAGCGTTTCTGGTTTTGACAGCCAGTTGAATGGCTTCTATGTGTGTCTGCTGAACCTCTGACTCTTTCTGTGGCCTTGAGCGCGTGTGTGTTTTCAGGATGATACAGAATCCAATCCTCAGTGACGTTTCAGGACAGGACATTCGCGCATTCAGAACAGAGCCTTTTTCTACATTCAGAAAAAGAAGAGAGGGTATAAAAGAGGAGGAAACAAATCTCTTTTGAAGTCTAATTTTCTTTGCGTAACAGTGGGATTTACATACTCAGAACTTGTAATCCTTTTGTAATGAACAGTGCACACTGTTGCACAGACAGTTCAGACGAAGATGAATAGTTTGACATCATTCGCGTATCCCGATGCCATATTTAAACCTGTATGACTTTAGCTTTTACTTGCAGCACAAATGGAGATACTTGGTAAAATGCTTAAGCTGCTTTTTTCATGTAATGGCGAATGATCACGTGGAGCTCAAAAGAATATATAAATAAATGAAAAACATTTTAAGTCATGAGGGTTTCACACCACATTAAATTTAGTTTCTGTAATTTTGTTGAATATATGTTTTTGCTATATTAAAATTCTTATGAAGTACTTTATGATTTTAGATATTTTTATCATAATTTTTCTAAAGCATTATAATGTTTGTTTAGAATATCTTTATTTATATTTAGTTTGTTTTATTTTATAGAATTTTAAATGTATATTTTATTTTCAGTCTTAGATTTTAGTTTAGATTTTTATTCAGACTCTTCTGAAGCACTTCAGAACACTTTTTATGTTTGTGAACTAATTTCAGGAAAATATGTGAGCTGTTCTTTTAAAGCACATAAACCAGTACATTTTTTTTGTTTTGTATATTATGTTTTTATTTGTGTGATTTTAGATATTTTTATTAAAACTCTTCTAAAGCATTATATTGTTTTGTTTTACATTTAATATAACATTTTTATATAAATGTGTATAATTAATTTTATATAACATTTGTATGTGTATATATATACTCTTCTGAAGGACTATTACACACACCCACAATACCTGTCCAACTGCTCGTTGATGCTAATTTCTAATCAGCCAATCACATGGCAGCAACTCAATGCATTTAGGCATATAGACATGGTCAAGACGATCTGCTGCAGTTCAAACTGAGCATCCGAATGGGGAAAAAAGGTCTTTTAAGTGACTTTGAATGTGGCATGGTTGTTGGTGCCAGACGGGCTGGTCGAGGTATTTCAGAAACTGCTGATCTACTGGGATTTTCATGCACAACCATCTCTAGGGTTTACAGAGAATGGTCCGAAAAAGAGTGTATAATCAGTGAGCAGCGGTTATGTGAGCACAAATGCCTTGTTGATGCTAGGGGACAGAGGAAAATGGCCAGACTGGTTCGCGGTAACAGTAGACAGTAGATAGAAAGGTAACAGTAACTCAAATTACCACTCATTACAACCAAGATATGCAAAATAGCATCTCTGAACGCACTACACGTCCAGGAGGATGGGCTACAGCAGCAGAAGACCACACTGGGTGCCACTCCCATCAGCTAAGAACAGAAAAATTAGGCTACAATTCACACAGGCTCACCAAAATTGGACAATAGAAGATTGGAAAAACATTGCCTGTCTGATGAGTCTCGATTTCTGTTGCGACATTTATATAGGGTCAGAATTTGGGCTCAACAACATGAAAGCATGGATCCATTTTTTGGCACACTTTGGGCCCATTAGTTCCAATTGAGCGCCACAGCCTACCTGAGTATTGTTGCTGACCATGTCCATCCCTTTATGACCACAGTGTACCCATATTCTGATGGCTACTTCCAGCAGGATAATGCACCATGTCATAATGCATGAATCATCTCAGACTGGTTTCTTGAACGTAACAATGAGTTCACTGGACTCAAATGGCCTCTACAGTAACCAGATGTCAAGCCAGTAGAGCACCTTTGGGATGTGGTGGAACAGGAGATTCGCATCATGGACGTGCAGCCAACTAACTGTGTGATGGTATCATGTCAATATGGACCAAAAATGAATATTTCCAGTACCTTGCGGAATTTATGCAACGACGGATTAAGGCAGTTTTAAAGGCAAAACAGGGTCCAACCCGGTACTAGGAAGGTGTACCTAATAAAGTGGCCAGTGAGTATACAGTAATATTTTGTTTCTATTTTACAATTTTATATATTTTTATTGACACTTCTCTAAAGCACTATATACATTTTTTTATTTCATATTTTAAAATATACTTTAACTTGGTTTTATTTTATACTTTATACCAGGGGTGCCCAATCCTATTCCTGGAGATCTACCTTCCTACAGAGTTCAGCTGCAACCTTAATCAAACACACCTGTCTTTAATTACCAAGTGCTGCTTCAGATTCTATTGGTTGGTTTAGTTGTGTTTGATCAGGGTTGGAGCTGAAATCTGCAGGAAGGTAGATCTCCAGGAACAGGATTGGGCACCCCTGCTTTATACTAAGAAGATCACTTGTTCGAGCCTCGACTGGTTCAGTTGCCGTTTCTGTGTGTCCAGGTGCTCCGGTTCCCCCCACAAGTCCAAAGACATGCATTATAAGTGAATTGGGTAAGCTAAATTGTCTGTCGTGTATGTGTGTGAGTAAGAGTGTATGGGTGTTTCCCAGTGATGGGTTGCAGCTGGAAAGGCATACGCTGCGTAAAACATATGCTGGATAAGTTGACGGTTCATTCCACTGTGGCGACCCCTGAGTAATAAAGCGACTAAGCTGAAAAGAAAATGAATGAATACATTGTTTATTTGTAAACTGTTTTATTTTATTTAATTCTACATTTTACATATGTAATGTTTTTAGTTTTCTATTTTATTTAATTTTTTTTTCATTAAAACCGTTGTTAAGCATTAAATATTCTTACCTTTTACATTTTTATTTCCTTTAAACAGCGTCAACCAGTAGCAACATAGCTGCGAATATGACCTTGTGACCTGTCTGTTGTGGGCTACCAAAATACAGAAGCACTGCACACTATAACAACCCAATAAAGTGAGTATATTGCGCCCTACACTATAGGGTACATTGAGCATTCTGTGCCGTTTCATGACCTGCAAGAGACTTTCAGCTCAAATTCTCTGCTTAGTCAGACATAAACTACTTTCCTTCTGCAATGTGGCAAAAACTGAGAATTTGTTTTCCCCCAAAAAAATGTCCATATGCCCTTGTGTTCAGAACTAAACTACTTGACTGCACAGGCAATGACTGTTTTGTATGTATTCGCATTAGAACACTGAGTGACTAAACTCAAACAAGCTTCATTTATCGTGCATAATTTAAATTACAAGTCATTTTAGTTCATATTTCTATGCAGTAAATCATAAACAAAACAGCTTTGGGGTCTTTCTAAAAGCAGTCTGTATTGCTTTGGTGTCCTTTTTTGTGAACATTTTGTACTCGTAACTGAACATGTTTGATTTTATATTAGAAAAAAAGCTAGAGGATTACATCTCCTGCCTTAAATTATTCCACCTACAGGGATTTCACAGTGACATTAGTTTAAACTGCTTAACATCTGTTTAATTCACTAGCTGCTGCTTTTGCTACCTTATATTTTACTTTACCTGGCTTGTGACTGATGATAAAATACGTACTTTTCACACTTAGACTAGTTAACCTTGAGTCATGGTGGTGCAGGGGGTAGTGCTGTCGCCTCACACCAAGAAGGTCGCTGGTTTGAGCCCCGGCTGTGTCAGTTGGCATTTCAGTGTGGAGTTTGCATGTTCTCCCCGTGTTGGTGTGGGCTTCCTCCGGGTGCTCTGGGTTCCCCCACAAGTCCAAAGACATGCAGTATAGACCTTTTTCTTAGAATGCAATATTACCTATTATGCTTTGTGTGTATACGTTAGGAGGATGCTTCGAACATCCGCTTGGCAGCGTGATGCATATAAACTGTCACATCTGAACAGCTTTGAAACAATAGTTTTAATCTATTTTACTTGTTTTTAACATCTTTGAACTAATGTTGATGGACTGATCATTTAAAACATGCGATGTAATAGACAAATGACCAGTTTGTATACATTCAGGATGCACGTGCAGCGAGGTTGCAGAAAAAACAAAAGAGGAGTGCTAGCATTTACAGTGAGGGAATGACATCCGATGTGGTACAAAGCTTGTTGTTGTATTAGAGATAAGTAATATTGATTATATATTATATATATTATTTACATAATGCTTTCAGTGTATTATAACAGCTTGTCACCCAGTGATAAGCACAGTTATTCTGCAAAATTAATGAAGTGAGCGGCGTTCATTTGACAGGTCCATTTGATCTTTATTTTGCATTTTTTATTGGATTCGAGTCAGGTGATTGGCTGGGCCATTCTACAGCTTGATTTTCTTTCTCAGAAAGCATTTGAGGATCATTGACCTGCTGAGATGCCCACCCTGGTTTCATCTTCATCATTCTGATAATGTAGTTATACTAGTAATGTAAGTTGACGAAGGACATAGGGTTGCTGAAGAACTGAGAGATTTCAGCTGCTGTCTGGGATTTCACTGCGTTTCTACACCTCTCTTTTCATGTGTTCAATCCATTTTTCCTGTGACATTTCATTTTATTACACATACCTTAATACATACCTAATTACATTTGTTTTCTTTTCATATACGTATTTATGTGGTATATGCGTGGTATATACGTGGTATAAGTATTTATGCGGTAACAACCGATAGCCAATCACATGCTTCGTAATCACATGCTAAAAAGTTATTTAAGGGAAACAATCAGTAGTTGCAGAAGGGATACAGCTGCTGATGGAAGTTAGCAAAAATGATATATGTTATTTGTTAAATTACATATTAATTGTATTTTATTAACATCTATCCCCCCCAATCACCAAACCCAACCAACAAGGTAATGTAAAAACAATAATTATACCGAGTGTTAGTCATATTATTTGTTAAATTGCCCATTAATTGTATTTTATTATCATCTATCCCCCCCCAATCACCAAACCCACCCACATTAATGTAAAAACAATAATTATACCGAGTGTTATTCATGTTATTTGTTAAATTACCCATTAATTGTATTTTATTAACATCTATCCCCCCCAATCACCAAACCCACCCAACACAGTAATGTAAAAACAATAATATTATACCAAGTGTTATTCATATTATTTGTTAAATTACCCATTAATTGTATTTTATTAACATCTATCCCCCCAATCACCAAACCCAACCAACACAGTAATGTAAAACAATAATTATACAGAGTGTTATTCATATTATTTGTTAAATTAACCATTAATTGTATTTTATTAACATCTATCCCCACCCAATCACCAAAC
>CAIGQQ010033731.1:0-12084 GCA_903798035.1 Danio albolineatus
ACACACACACACACACACACACACACACACACACACACACACACACAGCGCGCGTTGAGCTTCGCACTGATTTGCAAGCAAATGTGAAAGGATACGGGTTTAATCTCCACTGCTGTATGGATATCTGTATGTTAATGTACTAACTAAACCTGATTTAATGTCAACAAACCGAGATTGAAGCGTCTTTTTTGCTGACACGCGGCTGTGGTGATGAAGTAAAGCTGAAGTGAATCGCTGTAGTTCATTACAAACATGCACTGTTTTAAACACGTGTTAAACTTGTGAAACTCACTCTAGATCACATTCGATGATGATTAATGACCTTCCCGAACTGAACAGACCTTTTATTCCCGGTTGTTTTGCGCACGTCCTGTCTTGTTGATATGATTATACACGTTACTACGGAGACATGTTAATACGCAGCTGTCAATCAATTCGGTGGGCGGGGGGACCGCACTCCTACGTCAATTTGCGGTCGATCTCAAAACCGCTCCAATTGGTCCACCGTTTTTATGCTGTTAAATTGAAAAAAAAGGACTGGGTGTGTTTATATCACCCCAAAATGACCGTCTATACACTATAACTACACATATGACTGTCCAAACAGCTTAAAAAGTAGATTTTTCATCAAAGGTGCCCTTTAAAGCTTTAGCATTCATGCAGCTGCTTTGTCCCATATCCAAAGGCAGAAGCGTGAACCACAGCTACATGTTTACACATTTGACGACACTACAAATTCTGTGGATGAATAAGTATGGTCAACAACTTTTATGAAAGCATAAGGAGGAACACTTTTGTACATCACATCATATACACATCATTTGTGTGTGCTGGCGCTCATCGGCTGCTTCCATGCACACACATCAAGCAATTCTAGCGGAGCTTGAAGGTAAACCAACAGCAGTTAGTCAATCATAAGCATTTTTATTTTCAAAAAGGGCTTGTTAACACACAGATTACCAGCAACTTTCCGGAAAGGTCTGTATGTGTGAAAGGGGCTATTTTTCAAAACTGAACCAATGTGAATATAAAACCAACTTCACCTTAGTAAAGCAGGCTAGGAATAATAATTTTATGGCTAATCTACATTATCGATGCTGTAAAGGGACCCTTATGAAACTGAAATTAATCCCATCAATAATAGATAAATCGTCACACTTTCGCCGGAAGATTTCAGTGGCTGAACAACACTTCTGTGCATATAACCCATTCATAACACAACACAATCTACATCAGCTTTGCGTGACTAAAATAGTTTTAAAACATTATCTGTCTTAAAGAAATGCTTCAGCCATGGTGTCGTCCTTCTTCCAGCATGTAAGAGCAACTCCAATATTAATTCAGGATTTTCAAAAGTTTTGATGGAGCATTTGTGTTTACCGCTGTCACTCTTTCTCTGCAGATCTGTGTGAACAGGGGTGCGCAGATGTACAAATCTACATTTGCTGTCATACAGTTTGGACTACCTGTCAGAATTATGGGCATTATCGGCAAAACAATTTTTAATTGGACGAACATTTTTTAGTCTTATGCCTTACCCAGAATACAATCTTTATAATCTTACTTTAATCATTACTATTAGAATGTGAAGAGACTTTCTATCACCTACTGAATCACCTACTGCACCTTTATTATTTTGAGTTTTTATTATTTTATTTGTAATATTTGCAGCATCTTCAGAATGTAAATGTGATTTACTATGCATAATAATAACTAATATTATTGTTGTTATCATTGACACAATATTTTGATTATTTTAATAAATAATAATAATTAAAACTAAAACTTTCTATTAAAAAAATAACATTATCTGAATAAAATAATTATATATATATTATATATTATTATATATATTTTTGTTTTTTGTTTTTTACAAAAAATTACTACTTGTTCGCGTGGGTTTCGCGTAGGTTTCCACCGGGTGCTCCGGTTTTCCCCCACAGTATAAAGACGTGCTATAGACTAATTGAATAAACTAAACTGTCTGTAGTGTGTGTGTTTGAATGAGAGTGCATGGGTGATTCCCAGTACTGGGTTGTGGATGAAAGGACATCCGCTGCGTAAAACATGCTGGAATAGCTGGCGGTTCATTCCACTGTGGTGACCACTGAAATAGAGACTTAGCCAAAGGAAAATGAATGAATGTAACTGTTGTTGATTTGATTAATTATATGCAAAGTATTGCAAGTCAAAACAGCAGCAAATGTCTTGACTGTTGCACAAAGTTTATAAGAATAAAAAAAATATATATTTAATTACACACACTGTAAATAAATACATTTAACAGTCATTTTCTACAAGGATATTATCCATTCACTTTACGTTTGATTTTTACCTCTTGTAAAATCCTCAAAAAAAGATCTCTCAATAGTTCACAAAATAACAATATCTAGGATTACAATTCAACACCAATCCCCTTTTCTGAAACCTGAATACAGAAAGCTTACTGAAGGGTCATAATTATCCTTTGAGATTTGGGGAAATTGGAGCAACTATGGGAAGTTGCTGTAACAATGTGTAATTCCTTTACAATGTATTACAAAATCTGCCCTCAGGCTTAAGAGATTAAACCAGCACCGACAACAACATCAACAACAACAAAAGCAAGCGCAACACTTTCACCTCTAGAGCAGGCGGGATTGAGAAACATTACTATTGATGGCGCGATCACGAGCTACACTTGGCAAACAGACTGAGAATTCAATGAAACCTGCTAATCTAGCAACTTCTGAGCACTTTGAACCAAGTCTTCAGCACATCATGTGGCAGAGTTTTACACAAAGGAAACTATTTGAAAACAGTTACGCTCCCTTGTCTTTGGACTTGAAAGTTTGGAGGCGAACGGGAAAGAATGTCTTTGTGCTCAAAGTAGAGTATCCTTGAAATTGCGAGTCTAATGTTTCTCTAAGGGTGGGTTCCTGTCAGAGAAGCTCAAAAAAAAACACTCCCTGCCTCCACTCTGAAGTTGTTCAAAGCCCAAAAAATACAGTGCTGCTCTGTGTTCCACAACACACCCCGCATTTCACCCCACTGTCTGTCTGAGAGAAAACGCCGGCGCTCAGCTTGTGCTCGCACGTCGCGTTAACTAGCGTGAATAGGTCGCTGAGAACACAGGCGACATGAATCAAATCATTTCCCAACAGGAAAAAGAAGAAGCCCCCAGCCCCGTTCTGGTATGCCTCTCCTGATGTAATCTGCAGAACAACACAAGCACGCTCAGCCAGAGCCATGTCTTCTCAATAATGAGAAAAATCCTCCTGTCAAATGAAGTTCATGGACACTCAAGGTCAAACAGAAGCCGCCGCAGTCTCCGTCAGCTAAAGCATGCATTACATTTACTACAATCACAATCATGAAGGTGGGAAGGTGTCAGGCTGGCTTGGTTTACTGTTATCTGCCATGACATGCATTATTGGTGAAACGCTAAGGTGCATTTTTGTTTTAAAACATTCATTTTTCTTCGGCTAAGTCCTTGATTTATCAGGAGTTGCCACAGACCACCAACTACTCTGACTAAGGGCTGTGCAATTAATCGCAATCGCAAAAAAAATCACGATTTAAGCACATGCAATTTCTAAATCGCAAAGGCTGCAATTTTATCTATTATTTCTTTAGATTTTTGTTCACATTCTTGTGCGCATGATTTTAATATGTTAACCAATCAGAACTGATGGAGCACACCGGGCAATTATAGCTTAGCTGAGCGGTAGAAAGATGTCAACCAATCTGAACTCACTCCATGCACGACGAAGTTGAGCAGCAGAACCAAGTGGGTAGTTTTGATTTACATTAGTTTTTATTTATTGTTATGAGTTTATTTATTGTTTTATTTATTGTTATGAGTTGAAGTTAGTTCATCTTTATTTTTTCATGTTGTCTCTTTTTGACAATTTATTACAGTTTTGTTAATCAAACAGTTAGTACTACTGTGTACAGTATATTTTTAACTAGAGTTGAGATTAATTTGAATTAATTTTATGTTGTCTGTTTTAAAGACAATTTTACTACAGTTTTATTTATTAAACTTAATAATATGTCATTTCATTGTGAAATGTTTTGTTATGCACTTCTTGTGCACTGAATACATTTACGTATTTTTAAAGGCTGATTAAGATTAAAACGCTCCTCGTCTAGACAGGCGGCTTTATTGTGTTTCTAAAAAACAATCTTCGTCCACACTATACAGCCTAAAATGCACGAAACGTGACCATTCACACTCATTGGACATGCACTTACTGTACATGCATTTTGCTCGCATCCATATTTACAGTCTACCAGGTGTAATGGTCATATGAGAGTTGCTTGACGAATACGTAATAGTCCAGAAGACCAGTGAGAGCACGACTTTTTAAAGTAAACACAGCGTTTTTAAAATAAAACAGGGTCTTCGGTGTGCCAGAGTAGTGTGGGCATCAGGGGCCTGTACTATGAAGCTGGATTAGCCAGTTCAGTTTCAGTTTAGTTTGCATCACTCTTTGTTTTTGTGAAATTATTGAGCAGATGAGCTGAACAACCTTAAAACCAAAACTGCAAGCTAAACTGGATAGCTAGCTTATCTGGCTTCATGGTACAGGCCTCAGGCATAACCATAACACAAAGCACGCATTTTAAAGTCAAAAAATATTAGTTTAAACGGCACCTGCACTAGAAAAATGATGTTTGCTGTTTGTTCAAACTTCAAAATGAGCCAAAAACAACACAACTCTTGGTGTTTTTAAGACTAGTTAATTCTGTTATGTTAAATCCACTTAAATTTGTAAAAACTAATAAGTTAACTTTATGCGGGCGTCGCGCTGGCACAGTGGGTAGTGCTGTCACCTCACAGCAAAAAGGTCACTGGT
Organism: Danio albolineatus; assembly: GCA_903798035.1. Taxonomy (NCBI): domain Eukaryota; kingdom Metazoa; phylum Chordata; class Actinopteri; order Cypriniformes; family Danionidae; genus Danio; species Danio albolineatus. The sequence continues at coordinate 4,842 of CAIGQQ010033731.1, forward strand.
TCGAGCCTTGGCAGGGTCAGTTGGCGATTCTGTGTGGTTTGCATGTTCTCACCGTGTTGGCGTGGGCTTCCTCCACGTGCTCTGGTTTCCCCCACAAGTCCAAAGACATGCGCTATAGGTGAATTGCGTAAGCCAGGGGTGTTCAATATCAGTCCTGGAGGGCCGGTGTCCTGGAGGGTTTAGCTCCAACCCTATTCAAACACACCTTAACCAGCTAATCAAACTTTTACACTTAAAAACTTTCTGGCAGGTGTGTTGAAGCAAGTTGGAGCTAAACTCAGCAGTACACCATCTCTCCAGGACTGAGTTTGGACACCACTGACATAAGCTAAATTGGCCGAAGTGTATGTGTGTGAATGAGTGTGCATGGGTGTATCCAAATGATGGGTTGGAGCTGGAAGGGTATCCGCTGCGTAAAACATATGCTGGATAAGTTGGTGGTTCATTCCGCTGAGGCGACCCCCGAATAATAACGGGACTAAGCCAAAATGAACATGAATGAATTAATGAATGAATAATTCCTTCATGTTGTCCCGACACAAATCTATTGTGTGGAACCCAAGCCACTATACCAGGGACATGCAGCGACAAATCAACAAGCAACCATTAATTTCAACATGCAGAGAGCCTGTCAAGTAACGCGACAAAGTTCAGAACACTTCAACTTTATGCAAAAAGCAAATGAAAAGCGACTTCAGTGACTAACAGCAAATACAAGCATCAGTAGAGCTCCCTTGATCCTTTCTCCTGCACCAGCCGGTTGGATCTCCATACTGTAGACCTACACAGACCAACGTTTGCCACAGATAAACAGTCAAAATGACAGAACACACTGCAAAAAGCGATTAGTTTGCTATCGTTTAAAAAAAAATGAATTCCTATTGCCTTAAAAATGATAAATTTACTTTACTTAAAAATGTAAGAAAACCTGTTGCCTTGGAAATATTAAGTAAATTAATTACGTGCACAATTATAAAAATTAAGTAAAGTCAATTTAACCGTTTTAAGTTACAATGGATTTACTCACTTTTTAAAGTAAAGTCAACTTGTTGCTCTAAAAACAAGAGGTTTATTAATTTTTTAAAGCAACTAAATGCTTTTTGCAGTGTGTTAAATATTTGTATGTGCTTTCCTCTTCAAGATTATAACTTTCAGCTGCAAGGAAGCTCATAATCTCTAACACAATATAGTGAATATGATACTTAAACATTAGATAAGCCACCCAATAGTGGGTACGCCCAATATCATCTACAGTTGCCACAAAGGGCGAAAGGCTGCTACAAAGTCGCTGGTAGGCTCAACTAGGTGGATCCAGGGTGAGCGTGATTTTGCCAATTAGGACATTGTGCTCCTGAATCAGCATCATTTGTCCTGGAACAACAGTCCCATAAAATCTTCATAAGCTTCTTTAACTCTAACCTTGATCTATTAAAATCAGAGTTGACAGTTGAGTGGAAATCCCTATAATCTAACCTTATAATCTGATTGGGTGTCATAAACCAGCTCAGGACCATTTACAGGCTATGGATTAAAAGGTAATACAGTATATAAAGCCCTCAATGCATCGTCAGGAGCCACAGGTATTCATTTTGTTTAAACTGTATATGTTTTTTGTATATCTCAAAGTGCTAGTAAATGTTGACTTGCAATTTATGCATCCCCAAGTAGGCCTGTCACAATATCTATTTTTTGTTGTACGATATATTGCACCAAAATATATCGCGGTAAACAATATTATTGTCATTTTAAGACCATTTTAGGCCATTCATTATATAATGCCAGAATGGCAATATAATAGCATCATGATGCAAGTACACTCTTCAAAAGAACACATCAGATTTTGTTCTTAAGAATATTCTATTTAATTTAGTCATTTTAATAATTTAATGATCAGGCATCGGAATCAGAATATGAAAAGGCAGATCCAAAACAAATAATAATAAATGTTAACAAGAATTAAATAAAAATGCAAAGTAAAAAGTATCAGAGGCTGTGATATCTGCTCACAGATCTATTTTCAATTGTCAGGCACCCACATCATAACATACTTAAGTCATTAATGGTAAATACTATAGTGTGTTTTTAACCATACTGACACTGACGCCTGCAATAGAGAAAGAGAGGTTGTGCAATTAGCTAAAATGTTGCAAGAATTGGTTTTTACCCATGGGCAATATATATCGCATCACCAAAAATCATTGAGGTCATGTCCATGTATTGTGTGATAAGTCGATATATTGATTATTGTGACAGGCCTATCCCCAAGATCAATTATTTTAGCTAAAAAAAAAACGTCTTTAACGTTTTGGAGGGAGTAAATTAACAGCAATTGTTCATTTTCAGAAAGGAGAAACACTTACAGGATCTGGAGGAAGAAGAAACTGGTCCAAACAAACCAAACAAAAGTCCCATACACCAGTAGTCTTTGCTGCTTCTTCCTTTAATAACAAACGGCCGGCTAATCCCGCACTGCAGGGTAGGTTATTGTATCAATCATCAGAAAAATGACAGGAACAAACACAGCACATAGTTTGTTATACTGTGGTGTTGTTTTGAAAATGAACTTTAACCCTTTATTCCCCACAGCCACATGTCTGGCCATCTCTCCGTGATAGTAATCTTCACGTCATGATCAATCCCATGAGCCCTCGCACTCCACTAGTGTCTGAAGGGAAAGGCGTGTTCATGTTTTACCAGGTCCAGTTCATATTTGGTATTGTTTTGGTAATTGTTGACATTGATGCGAACAGGCAAATGATCCGGATCAACGACGAATCATTTAAACGAATCGAATGAACAAATCGAATTGAGTTGAATCTTTTATTAAGAAATTGTTATTTTTAAACAAGGTACATGTTCAGATTTAACCCTCAGCTGAATGTTTATCATTCACTTAGAGCTGTGTTGCACACTGCATGGAAGGTCATTTTTTTAAAAACCCATAATAGGGGCTCTTTAATTTTGTTGGCATGAAAACGTCATGTTTACTATAGTGAAAAAACGCTCTTATTCAGTCGCTTATCTTCTGGTACAGATACGACTACTGATATGCTCCACTAATTTTATTTTATTTTAATTTAGTTGCGTTTGTAATTTTTATTCATTTTTAATGAATACGTTAAACTAAATGGGTGCTGAGTTTCCATAACAAATGAAACAAAATACATGAATTCAATAATTTAATTCAGTGAAATTTTGAACTATTAACCAAAGTTGCTTATGGTTATCATTTTAGTTTTAACTATTCTTTAGCATAGTGTACTATTATTAGGCATGGGCCGGTATAAGATTCTGACGGTATGATAACCTTGGATAAAAATATCATGGTTTCACGGTATGACGGTATTGTGATTACTGCTCTGAAATATATTCTTTATAAAAGTCTGGCTAAAAAACAAAACCTTTTTCCCCCCATGAACACAATATATTTTATTTTGAGAAACATTTAAAGTATTTTAGAACAGTAAACATGTCAGGCTATATAATTCAAGTGAATCATTGACTTATGCGGTCTTCATTAGTTTCAAAAACACAGAAGTCTTTACGATTTACACCTAAAAAAACAAACAAAAAATGTAAATAAAAAAATCTTACTCATACCTTTGGAACGGTATAGCAGAAAATTTTGGCGTTATGAAAACCTTGACTTTTCCAAACCGCAGTATACCTTGAAAACGGTTATCGCCCCATGCCTAACTATTATAACTCTTCCATAGGCATAATGCATGCAAGTGAATAACAGTCATGTCATCTTCAGGACAGAGCTTTATAAAGTTGTAAAAGAGGAGCTGTTTTGTGTTATTAGATGGACGTCTGGCAGTGTTCAGGCAGTTGAAGAGCAGCTCTCTCCCTCTCGCCTGCTCTCCTTCTCACCTCCAACTGTGAAGGGTAAATAAATAGCAATTCCGGACGTGACATGAAATGTTTAACAGAGGCAGAGCCAAGGCTGTAGTATCTATTTTGCATACTCGCTGAAAATACTACCCTCCAGACACAAGCCAAAAGCCCTCAGGTATGATCAATCTTTCTTTTTTTGTTGCTGATATGATGCATTTTGATGCATGAATGCTAAAATTGTCTTTTCATTGCCATTGAAGATCACTTCATTTACGACACTGAATTTCAATTCACACAATGCCCTTACAACAATGTGGTGTCCATCCACAGGGATGTCCAACCAAGTGAGCCCAAATTAAATACATTTTCTTTACTTATACTATTTTAGGACTGCGTGATGGTCTTAAAATATGGCATATATCATATTTTGAGTTCTACAAAAGTGGATATGCATGATGTCCTTGTAATTTAAAACCTATTTAATGACTTTTGACACTCAAAATTTGTCTCTGTAAGGGTTGAGTTTAGGGGTAGGGTCATATTATATGTTTTTTTTAAGTATAAAATACAATATAGGGGCCTCATGGTGGCGCAGTAGATAGCACAATCGCCTCACAGCAAGAAGGTCGCTGGTTCGAGCCTCGGCTGGGTCAGTTGGCATTTCTGCATGTGTCTGAATGAGTGTGTATGGATGTTTCCCAGTGATGGGTTGTGATGGAAAGACATCCGCTGTGTAAAACACATGTTGGACAGGTTGGCAGTTCATTCCACTGTGGCAACCCCAGATTAATAAAGGGACTAAGCCGACAAGAAAATGAATGAATGAATGAATGAAAACACAATATGCCTGTGGAGAGTCCTCATAAACCATCAATACCTGTGTGTGTTTATGTGTACAGGTATATGTACTTTATATGGACACAAAGTTGTAAAATAATAATGACTTAGTTGTACTCTATTAAGGTGGTTTACAGGGTCACACCTCATGTGCCTGTAATGTAAAATACTTAAAAATCATACTTTTGAAATTCAGGTTTTTGCCACAGCTTTTTTCTGTGAGGGTTGGCTTTAGGTAATATAATAAACAGTGTAAAATACATTACGCCTGTGTCCCTGTAAACCATGTATACAAGCATGCGTGTGAGTGTATAATCTTACAGTACAATACATTTATTGGTACACTTCAGTTTAGGTCACAATTCATGGTATTAACAAATCATTAACTAACACTATAAGCTGCAAAGTAGCTAGTAAGGTAATTTGTTAGTAATTAGTAAGGCAGAAGTTGGGTTTAGGATTTGGGTAGGATTGGGGATGTAGAATAAGATCATACTTTTTAACTAATAATGAACTGTTAATATCTTAATAATAAGTAGATAACAAGTAGGCCCACACTGAATCTGCGCATGCAGAAATCTTCAGATTTTTAGCCCATCGAGTTTATTTTTTTACTCGTGTAAATGTATGTACATTTATATTTATTCAGTTTTAAATTAATTTCAGTAATATTATTGACTAATATAAAAATGTTCACTTGATTTATTTACAATACAGTCTTTTAGTAGATATATTATATGAAAGACTTGATTTGTTTACCATTCATTCATTCATTCATTTTCTTGTCGGCTTAGTCCCTTTATTAATTCGGGGTTGCCACAGCGGAATGAACCGCCAACTTATCCAGCATTTTGTTTTACGCAGCGGATGCCCCCTTCCAGCCGCAACCCATCACTGGGAAACATCCACACATTCTCATTCACACACATACAATACGGACAATTTTAGCCAACCCAATTCACCTGTACCGAATGTCTTTGGACTTGTGGGGGAAACCGGAGCACCCGGAGGAAACCCACGCGAACACGGGGAGAACATGCAAACTCCACACAGAAACGCCAACTGATCCAGCCGAGGCTCGAACCAGCGACCTTCCTGCTGTGAGGCGACAGCACTACCTACTGCTCCACCATGTTGCCATTTGTTTACCAAACAAACATTAAATAAAAGTTTAAAAAGCTATTATTTTTTATTTCATATATTAAGTTTTCAGTTATTACACTCTCAAAACCATTCCGCATAAATCCACAGATTCTGTCAATTCTGTGCAGAAATAGCAAAAATTGTCTGCAGATTGTGTCTGGCCCTAGTCATAAGCCAGTAGTTATTAATCTGAATTGTGAACTAATCTAAAGGGTTACCTTTTTACTTTTGCATAACATAAAAAGGGTCTTCAATGATCATTATTTTAACATTTGAAAATGTTTAAATCAAAACCAATTCCACATTTATATTTTAAACAAATTCAGATCTTATAGTCATAATGATTGCGTCAGAAACAGAAGAAACATTTTTTCCACTATAAATACATTTTGTGCATTGAAAGTTTTATGAATAATAAAGTTTCTTCATGTTCAGTGAAACTAATACACAATATTTCTTTTACAAATCAGGAAACTTCTCATATCACAGTAAACAAAGTCTTGCCTAGGGCACCACACTGGTCAATCTTCTATCATCAAAATGCATGCTGGGATGAGCAGACCTCTCTAAACATGTATTAGGAATTAAGTGTGGTTCTGATAAACTCACAAACTGCTGATATTTTAGAAACAAAGCTAACAGTAGAACATCCTCACACAAACTGTGACCCCTTTTCCATAGGCTTTCTAAGATGCCGGTTTCAGTTGGTTAACCATCGCAGTAAACACACACACATATGTGAATTTCCTGCACTGTACAGTATCTTATACGAAATATTGTCAGTCACCGCCGACACCTGGGATAGTGCTTTACACAGTGGCCTTCAGATTAACCTCATTCATCTGTGTCAGGCCTCATCAGTGCGATGCCTGCTGCTCATTCAACCTGCAAACCTCACCGTCCCAAAGCTGCTTCAGCAAACTGACAGATGAGGACTCTGTGCTGGAGACAGAGCACTTACAGACAATCCTCAGATCTGTCATTTACTGGCCATATTAAGTGTCATTACAGCAAATGCAAAATACTACATCTGTGTTTTGCATCTTCTTAAAGGGACATTGCTCTTTAAAAAAAAAAAATTCTGTCATTGTTTACTCGTGCTCCTATTGTTTAAAAACTGCTGGAGTTTCTTTGTTCTGTTGAACACAATAGAAAATATTTTAAAGAATGCTGAAAACTGGTCAAAATATCTTCTTCTGTGTTGAAACCATTTGATATTTATTCATTATGTACTGTATATTCATATACCATATAAATATATTCAGTCCTTCATTGTCCTTTGGCCTAGTCCATTATTTATTAGTCCGCCAACATATCCAGCATATGTTTTATGCAAAGGATGCACTTCCAGCCGCAACCCAATACTGGGAAACACCCATACACACACACACACACACACACACACACACACACACACACACACACA